>MWRH01010960.1:0-15103 GCA_002157025.1 Melampsora abietis-canadensis | reverse complement strand
TTTTTTTTTTGAGTGCTTTTGATTTCACATATCGCACTATCTAACTTTTGGTATATATGATGTAGTTATCGTACAACTTCAGAATGTGTCTACTATCGTGATCCAGACTGTCAAGCCTTCACACCAGCCCTTTGTGAAAAATGCGCACCCAAAATATAAACAGACAAAGAGAAATCTAAAGGAAAACAAAGACACCGAGGCATAAGTAATAAAAAGGAAATTGGCATAAGAAGACATCTTGTGACTAATTATCTAGGTATGTTTTTAAGTATTTGAATCTATTGGTGGCTTCTATATATTGCGCCAGGTATGGGAATACTGCTGGGGAATCTAATAGTTTTACTGCTGAGTTTATGTCGACTTTGATCTTCTCTTCTTTGAGTTTTCGTCTAAATGCTTGTCTCTGTGTGTTGAATTTCCGACAAAAGATCAGGAAGTGGGTTGTTGTTTCCTTCACTTTGCATCTTTCGCATTTGTCATCGTCCTCAGCTCCTATCCGGTGTAAAAACTGTCGAAGTGGGCTGTGCCCGCATCGCAATTGAAAAATCGCGGCCGCCTGTCCCTTTTCCAATTTGTTGAAAGCGTCAGCTATATGTCGTCCTTTTGTTTTAAACTTTTTTATTGAAATCGCCCCCCTTCTTAAGATCTCCTTTGTATGTCTTAGAAGGCCACCAAGACTGATAGGTAATGACACTATATCCGTGTGGTCCTCTGCTGCCTCCTTTGCTGCTTGATCCGCCTTCTCATTCAGGTCAATACCCTCATGTCCGGGTGTCCAAAATAATTTGATGATCTTGTCTGGTGGGATAGTTCGATGAGCCTGTTGCAGCATCTTTGCTAAGTATTGTAGCGTCGTAGGTTGGACTGGGTTTGTCAATAATTCCAGTGCTGCTTGGTTATCGCTAAAGATTGCCAGTGATTTAAATCTTTCCGGTTGTTCAATATTAATTGTCCTAAATTTTATTAAACCCAATATCAGTGCCATGGTCTCTGTCTCGTAATTAGAAATGCCGTTGAGTGGTCCATAGGCCTGGCTTGTCACGCTATCTTCCATTGCTGCCGCAGCTCCTCCTCCAGTATCCGGGATGAATGACCCATCCGTGAAGATGATACATGCTCCGTTAGTTTTTTCCTCTTGGATCTGTTTCGGTACTCGTTTCTTCACGATGTCCCGTTTCTCTCCTTTGTTTTCTATTGTCCATAGAGGTTCCTTCCATGGGGGGTCCGGGTAAGGGTGTATCGTCTCTAGGGTCGTATTGGTAGGTAGTAACATGTCAGCTTTTCTTAAAATTCTGTGTATGGGACTCATGAGTTTGCGTGGCGTATGGAAAAGATCAGCATCCAATATCCTTCTTGTTGGGTGAGTTTTAGGGGCTGTCAGTCGTTTGTAAACAAAATTGTGATTGTGTCGGGTTGCTAAATCCTTAAAAGAAATCATGTTAGCGTCATGAGTCATGTGGTCCGCCGGCGAGCTTTTAAAAGCTCCCAGTGCCAATCTGTTAGCCGCATTTTGTAATAAATTGAAAATTTTCGTTACTTTACCCTCCGTCCTGGTGTTGTACCATACCACACATCCGAACAGAATCCGTGGTTTGAGAATGGCCATGATTAATGTTTTGGTTTCTTTGGGATTTGTTCCCCAATAGCACTTATTGATTCTGTTGAGTTGTAAGATTGTCGTTTTTCCTCGTTGGTGCATTCGTCTGATATGTGGCCCGAATCCTAGTTTGGGATCTAACCACAATCCTAGCCACCGTAATTCGTCAGTCCTGGGTGTCAAAACCTGATTTCCAAACAATACAGAGGGGTTAGTATGTTTCTTATGAGTGAAATGCATAATCTGCGCCTTCTTCTGGTCAAAAATGGCACCGTGTTGTCTTCCCCACAACAGTGCCCTTTCACCTTCATCTTCTAGGTCCAGTACATTAAGATCCACGTCCTTATTGGCAACGAGATGAGTAATGTCGTCTATGAAACCTAGTGAGATTTTATCTGATTTTACATCTACCTCCAGGTTGATGAGTAGAGTCGAGTTGTAAATGATGTAGAGTATCACCGACAAAGGGGATCCTTGTGGTAGACCGTCTTGGACATCAAATTTTTCTGATAAAAAATCCTGTAATCTGAGATCAGTTGTTCTTCTATCAAGGTATTCTTCTACCTGCCTGACTATGTAATTAGGGCATTTCTTCTTTCGGAGTGTGTCAGCAAGGCGTTTTTTGTGAACGGATGGGTAGGCGGACTTCACATCTAAGAACAATCCAGACACTACCTTTCCCTCCCTCCATTTATGGTGTATCCACGATGTGAGTATCACAAAGGCGTCGTCGGTGCTATGTTGCCGTCGTCCTCCCATGTGTCCTTCTGCCAGAATTCCATTTGTTTCTGCCCAATATGTGATTCTTCTTGTTATCACCGTCTCGAACACCTTTCCTAGGCAGCTCAGTAGTGCTATAGGTCGGTAAGCCCCTGGTTCTGAGTAATCGTCCTTATCGTGTTTCCTCAGGATTGCCGTTGTTGCTGTCCTCCAGGAATGTGGGAAGTATCCGATCGTCAGGCAAGTTTCAAATAACATTGTCAGTACCGGTACTAGAGTTGACTCAGCTGTTTTTATCAGTTCATTGTACACGTCGTCTCCTCCTTTAGCTTTTCCTGAGGGGAGTTTCTTGATTACCTCAGCCACCTCGTATTCTGATATGCGTTGGTGTTCTAGTGTTGTATCCTGGGTGCAGACTTCGGAGCAGTCCGAAGTGTCACATTCATTATTCACTATCGAGGTACCAGCAAATAATAACTCAGCTTGTTCATTTTTATCGGTTGCCAGTGTCCTATCGTTCCTATAGAGTGGTGCTATTGTATTAGATCCTTGAGCCTGAGTATATTTGAAAGCCTTAAACGTTAGTCCCCCTTGGGTTTTTGCCAGGAATTGTCTCCAGTGAGTTCGTTTCATTTCGTTGATGTAATACTTTACGTGATTTGACCATTCCCAGTAGCATCGTGCTGCTTCATAAGTCCCACTCAAGGTCATCCAACGCCTAGCTCGGTTCCTCTCTTTGATTAGGGGCCGTAGTAGTTCTTCATTCCACCACGCTTTGTGTCGGTGGTTATTGGTTTTAACCATCTTGCCTTGCTTGAAGAATGATTGAGTGATTGATGCTGTGACTAAATCAACTGCAGCATCAACATCATCTCTGGACGTCAGAGATCTAGGAAATTGACTTAGCCGGTGTTCCACATCATCGCAGTATGTTGCCTTATCTAATTTTTTCAGGTTAGCTGAGTTGTGTTCTTGAGGCGTCTGTGTTCCTTGTAACTTAATTTCTGTTAGTAACATCTGATGGTCTGATCCGTAGTTGTTGCTTGTGGTCCTGCACATCACCTCTTGTTTAGAGAGCTCGAAATTTATCCACGTGAGGTCTATTGTGGTTGGTTTTCCCCGGGCCCTTGGGTAGAATGTCGGGACATTCTTCTGGGATTGAATTCTGAAACCTGAACGTCCACACATTCGTATCAGGTCTCTGGCTGGTGGGTGGGTGTGGCGGTAATTGACTGGGTTCCAGCTTGGGTGATGGAGGTTCGCATCCATCCCTATGACTGTGGGGATTTGTCGATCATTGTATCTGCTGAGCCAGTCCTCTAGAACGGGTAAGCCAGTGTTGTGTCTCGGGGGGTTATAGATAGATAAAATACGTAGTTTTAAGTCCCTATCCGCTTTTATTGTAACCTCAATTGCTGTCACATATGGAGATCCACTTGGTAACATCGTGATATTCCATGCTTGTATCTTCTTCGAAACATAAACACCAGTCCTGGTCTTTTCGTTGTACGTTTGTGCCACGTAGTCGTAGGCTATGAAATCGTGCCACGCTGGATGTGTTGGTATCCTGAGTGTGTGTGGATTTATCCACGGTTCCTGTAAGATGAGTATATCAAGTGAGTCGTCAGCTAGTAGAGTTTCGATCACAATCTGTCTGTTGAAGCAGTTCAGTTGTGCAATCTTCAAGTTGGTGTTTCCTGGAAGAGAGTCAATGTCAGTATTGATGTTTTCGGGTGCTCTTTGTGTTGGTTGCTTTGATTGGTCGGTTGAATGAAATGAAAAGGGGATGGAAGAAGAAGAAGGGAGACTGTGTGCGTCTTGAGCTTGGTTGTATCTTAACATGACTGAGTTTGAGGTGGAGGTAGACCCTTTGATCTGATGGGGCAATTGGCACTTGAGGCAGAGTGCGCGTATTTCATGTGTGATCTGTCAATTGTCGTTGTGGGGTTCAATGATGTGTCATAGGCCACACATCGTACACAGTGTGGGTTCTCAGCTTTGGGACAGGGGCAAGTTCTCGAATCATGGTCTTCACCGCAGTGTTTACAAACAAAGTTGTTTTTACATTGCAAGCTAATATGACCTGGTTCTTGACAACGGAAGCATTGTACACGAGTTTTCTTGCAGGCCCGTACCCTCAGACTGTTCCCTTCAAAGTATACCGAACCCCTGGTCATCATTGTAGTCAGTTCTTTGTCTAGTAATTCAATCACGATAGAACCTGAAATCTGGCCTGTTTTGGGTTTGCTGAGCCACCTAATCGAGTGGATCTTGTCCTTTGGGATTGGGTTCTGAGCCGCAAGGATGGATTTCATTTCTTCAATGTCGGAGTAGTATTCAAGCGGTATTGAGTCAATCACGACGGGGAACACTGCAGGGGATGTAACCAATTCGGGATCAGCCGATATAGACCAGGTGCTCCTATTCTCCAGTAACCAGTCAGCCTCAGCCTTAGTCGCTGTAAAGAGCTTTACGTTACCCATGGGTAAACTTGCAGCTCCCTTAACCTCAAGTTTTCGGCCGGCAATCTTCACGTCCAATCGGGTTAACGCGTCGTTCACTCGTTGGACAATCTCTGATGACTTGATTCCTTCGAATGGTTTCTTGTCTTTGACGCTTCTGATGATAACCTGGCTAGGGCGGAAGGCGTTGATGATCTTGTTTGGTGGCGGTACCTGTGGGCTCTGAATTGATGTGACCTTCAAACTCGTTTTCGCGGCCGTTGCCCAAGTCTTGGGTTTCATCGGTAAGCCGTTTTGAGCCGGAACCTGAGTTGTAGTAGGGTCGGTGGTACGTGATTCCATCAATGATGCTAGCTGTTGTTCGAATCTGTCCAATCGTTTCAAAGTTTCGGTTGAGGCCTTGAGTTGAGCTTCCATGGCGTTCAGTTTAAGCATAGTTTCATCCATTTGTAAACTCAGCGTCAGTACGATGTCTACCAAGTGAGCCGGTATAACCACATCTCCATTGTCAAGTTTGTTCGCAGACAATTGTCTCAAGATCGTGGATAGCGATTTTCTTCCAGTTTGTTGGTCCATCGTAGGTGGTTGTGCTGGTCCTGGAGCTTGAATTGATTCGACTTCCATGACTAGATCACTGCTCGGTAACGCGTCCTTTCGCGCGATCGACGCGTCCGGGCGACCCGCTGTTGGGTTGTGGCGTGTGTTTCGGGTGATAGAGGGGGATATAGGCGGCATACGAGAATTCTGAGGGCGATAAGGGAGTTTAAGATTGTTTGAAGGTGAGGAAAAGGTGGTGGTGGTGAGACGATTAGAAAGATGGAACGCGATTACGCAGTCACTGCGGAAAAGTTAACTGTAGTGGTTCGAGTTCAAAATTCTCCGAGGGTTAAAGATGTCACAATACGTATTACATACCATATTACAAAATGTATGCCCCTTTAAACTTGTTTAGATCGGAATTCGACCGATTTGTACCGATCAACCCGATCACTGATCACTTTGTGAAATTGGTGATAGCATTCGGGTAGGGCTGGTACATTCGAGTATTTTGGTTGTAATCGATTGAGTGAGTGAGTGAGACTTGAGTGAGATTGATTGAATTGAAACGAAGTTTGTTCAATTTGTACAAAACAAAAGGCTCATTGACCGATCTTCATCAACAAATCAAGAACACTTACCTCGAACACAACTTACCCTTTTTTCATCATGGCACCTACTGCAACAGTCAACGTGAGTTAATCTGACTTTCGATTCTCAATCTTATACCTATCTACTTTCTTTTCAAATCATGAATTTTCAATTCCGATCTCAAGAATCAAATCATCAACTGTATCACGATATATTGAATCAACGATTGCTCGCGAGACTCGAGATTTGCAGCTTCTTGTTGTCGATCAACAACTTGAAATGTTTAAAACCTTGAGATCAAATGGGGGATGTGACGAGTTCAACCCCCTAAAGTCATTGTTGACCGAATGCTATCATGAAGAATGAAGTCTGACTCTAATTCAAGATCTTTCTTGGAATTGTCGTTCGTATCCTTGAGACTGCGGCTGACACCATCACCTTTGTTTTGGTCGAATGACTCATAGGTATTTCGGTATTCGGCTCTAACTTTCGGAGTACTTTATGGAATCCTACATCGAAGAACGTTACAATCTAGAGAAAACAGTCATCGATTTTCAGAGGAAGTTCATAAAAGGGAAGCATGGGTAGATCAAGCTAAACAAGCTTGGCAGCGACGTCAACTACAAACTTCTGGTCAATCGAGTGGTAAGTGTTGTGTTTAGGCCATCTTGATTACCTGCGCAAGAAACTAATCTTTATCATTCCGCTCATAGCCGTCACAGATCCCGATAGTCCGTTATTCGACCTTGAAGTTTTCTTAACTCAGCTATCTACAACTAGCCCATAAAAACACCTCAAATAAGAAAAAAAAAAAACGAAACTTTTTCCCGCGATTCCCCATACTTTTTTTCGTTGGCTTGTGTTTTATTCTTCTTTGATCCACTCGAATTTACCAAGTTCAAGCTTATATAAACCAATTCGTAGAAAAATGCGTTCGCTGCAAAGACGATAATGCCTTCTTGTTTTGTATTCCTTGCGTTGAGCTTGATGTTAACCAACTGCTGCGCTTCGATCGTCATGTATAGAGCAACAAGAATGAGCAAATCAAGCAAAGAAAACGCCGCTAGCACCTATCGATCACCCATCAATCACAATTATTTGTTGTCAGCTTTATGCGTCATGAAGGCTATGCGTCATGAAGGCTACGCGAGTGTTGAATGTGTTTTTTGCCTCTTGAGTCTGAGAGTGGATCATTCTTGGGAGATGATTGACGACGGAGTCACTTCCCATTGGAAAAATCTTTCTGGCAATGAGTCAGTCTGAAAGGCACACCCGTTGCTGACGGAGAGGGCTCGAAATGTGACCATGTGACACAAGGGCAAAGAAGTAGAACGACGTTTCGTTTGGTGAGCGTAATCAGAACAAGGGAAAGGCTGCAAAGTCTGAGCACAATGGCCAAATTTGGTCCTCAGTGGCACTGGTAGTTCAGAAGGCTGAGCGGTTCAGGAGCCAAATACTTCACAAGCCCAATTTGGCTTTTCGTGTTGTAGCACTTTCACACGACCGAACTGCATGGATTTGAATCCCAACGAATGATCGTGTCTCTTGCGCTGACGCTAATCTCAAGCTTCAAAAAGGTTGAATTGAAAAAGCCACAAACATGTATTGCTTGGAGGAAGTGCTGTCATGAATTCCTCGGCTCGAGTTTGAACTTTGGATGAAGAAAATATGTCTGCTTATTCAACTTTAGGCTATCTATCAGAGAGCGAGCTCCCTGAGGTATTCTTTGTGAAGTCAATTGATCCATCATCACGTGAGTATTGTACATTTGCCACGCTTGCTTCAAAATACACTGTCATACACAACAAATACGCATTTCTCCAGAAAAACACAAATTCACAAATTAACACATGAATAAAGCACTGGCATCCAAACTCTTCCGATACCCAACGACAAATCAAAGATGCGTCGATACTTCCGTTAGAGGTACATCCACACCACGGGATCCTTCTTGCTCCTCCCTTTCTTCATTGTCAGCTCCAAAGTAAAAATCCCACATTGCTTCCAATTTCGTCCATTTAGCCTTCGTCTTATCCGATTCTGTAACAGCCTGCTGCTGTTGCTGCATTTCCTCTGCCTTTATCATCCCCATACCATCAATGCAAAGGTCTCCTTCATTATTTGGGATACTCTCCTCCAGTTCCAAATCATCCTCATCGATCGTAGGTGCGAGTGGGAGTAGGTTGGAGATATCAGATCGTTCAAGCGTCCTACCCATTGCTGCAAAGCGCACATATTCTCGAAAGAGAAGCTGTTTCAAAAACAGGAATGGTTTAGGTAAGACTCGTAATCGAGAGCAAAGTGCCAATTCCGAACAATGCAACAGTTGCTGTGATGCGGACGTTGCCAGACTCAAAGGAAGAGGCGCTAGACAAATCGTAGTGGGTGGTGAGCTCGAGCAACTCTGGTCTTCGTCTTAGGCTCTCTTGAGGATTGAGGAGAAGGCTTACTCAGTCTTTTGTAAGTTTTGCTAATGAATCCCGGCGTGCCCTCGCGACTACCTGACGCGAGCTCGTCATAAAACGCTCCAGACCCGCTCACTCTGCTTTTGCTGCGACCACCACTCGGGCGGTCCGAAACGTGAAATTCTCGGGCCTTGATCGAATTCTGGAATAAAGTTCACCGGTGGGTTACGTAAGTGACGAACGAACCCCTTTGGAAAGATGGATCAGGAAAACACACCCTAGATTGTTTCTCCTTGTCAAATCTCTCTGCCTCTGCCAGGGTGGTGATGCCCATCCGCCGATATTCTTGCAACTCAGCTATCCGCTTCCGGAGTGTCATCTCGTCTGATCAAGTCCATTTCATCAGTCTGAGGCCTGACTTTCAACGCGTGTCTTTGGAGGAAAATCAAACAATCAAGGGGACATACATATGAGTCCTTCTTGAAATTTCTCGTGATCAAGAGCCGTCTGTATCCGAGCAAACGGCTTGATTCTTACGATGATATCTTTAACCTCTTTAAGCATCTTCTTCTCTGCAGCTTGAATCTGTGTGTGTGAACGATTGTGAGATTCAGTCAGATCAGAAAGTTAATTTTTCTGATCAGATGCCTCACCTTTTTGCATTCTAAAAGATTACGATCAAACACGACCGCCTTTGCTTCTAATCTTTTATCATATCTTTCATTATAAATGTCCAGTATTGTCAACTTGAGCTCCAGGTCATCATCATCCTCATCATGTATAGGTGGTGCGGCTTCTTCCTCAGTCTCGTTTTCGTCTTCAACTTTCTTCGCTTCCTTCTCTTTTCCTTTGGGTTTGGCTTGGGGCACAGAAGGGGTGGGTTGGCTGGGTTCCTCGGATGATGAATGCATCTTGGACTCTATAGGAGGTAAAACGGTAGCTTCAGGATTAGATTCATCTCCAACAGCCTCTACAATGTCTTCCAGTGGGTTCACAGTCTCGTCCTTTCTCTGAGTCACTTTGCCTGCTCCCGTTCCAAGTCCTCTTTTCTGCTTGACCTCAGTTGAACTACCTCCTTCTGTCGTAGACTGGCATTCAGAAGCACTGTTGATACCCTGAACGGTCGCAGATTCATTATCGACTCCTTCTGCGTCTTGTACAGGGTCGGGAGCTCGCTCGGGTTGCGAATCGCCACCGAAGCGGTAAACCCTCCCGAAGGATAGATCTTTGATCGAATTTTCAGCCTCGTTTTCCCATTCCGTCTCAAAGTCGAGGCGACCAGGCATGAAACCAGCGATCTCATGGTTGGAAGGGCCTGACGCCAAGGGTTTTGGTGGTGGTGGCTCTATGGGATAGATGTCAGTTCTCTCGCTTCCGATTTATTGATAAAAAGCCAAAAGGCTGATCAAGACATGAACGAACTCACGAAAAGGACGAGCTTGTACTTCTTCTAGCCTCTGTTTCTTTCGCGCTTGAAACTCGTCTTGATCAATGTTAATTCTGGCATCCATAAGCTGACAATCGCCAAGGGTATCAAGCCTCTTGAAACATTGAATCTCGCCTCTTGATTGAATGAAATGGGACATACCGGAAGAGGATAGTCATCGCTGTCGATGAAGACATCGTGGTAGTGTTTTTCGACTTCTTCCTTGGTGCGACCATTCCCAACATGATCCGCAATATCAGCCCAATTCCCTAGACCATATGTTTGACAAGCTTCAATGAGTAATAGCTCCCTGAAAAGTAGATCATTGGTTCGTTGGATTGATTATCGAAAAATTGATTGAAAGTTTAGAGTCTTAATGCGGTATAACGGCTTTTGTTTGATCGATTTGCTTACTCGTCCGCGCCCCAATCTTCAGTAAAGATAGGTGTCGAATATTGTTCCTATACGAGGTCATGATAATATCCGAGAATCAGCCAACAAATCTCTCAAAGATGATCTAAATTGAAATTGTTCGTAGATATCTCTTTTTAAAGCTTACCACTACTCGATAATCATGCCAAGCTTTATGTCGACCGACTTCTTTACCTTCACAAAAACATTGAGCACAGAGATCGAAGTTTTCACAAACTAAAGTTGAAGTAACTTGATTTTGACCTGCAATCGTATTGGTTTGGGTTTGTTGATGTGCACATCGAATCTTAACGCTATGAGAAATATCGGCTGAACAACCGTCACAAGTGTATTTGACACCAGCTGTATCATCTAACCTCACGTGTACCGTAGTATGTTTTTTGATAAATAAGCGTTGTGGTGTAATTAGTAAAATGATGGATTTGAGCTAAGTTGAACGCGCAGTGATCACCCACTTGAATTTGTCTCGTTTTCTCGACTTGATGCTTTACGCTTTGTGACAGTCATCTTGAAGAAGGATTGATATGTAGAAGCCAAGACTAATTATCTGATTAACTCCCCAGATGATTTGGCGGTTGGGGACTTCATCGAGGGACAATTCTTCCAAACCGCTTTGATACCACTCAGACTTCAGTACCGTACGTAGCACACTTGACTCGGGGCTTTGAATCCTCGAGTCGGGTCAGATAGGCAAGCCGCAATGCAGAGCTCCAACCAGGCGGAGGCCTCTCCTCAATCGGAATTAAGTTAATCGGAATCCCATCGAGACAGAGATTCATATATATATATTCAGGCTGTTGAATCGGCGGCGGCTATTTCAAGTTCAGCAGGTGATTTGAACCCACAAAGGATGGGGAATTCAAGCTCACAATCCTGATCGATGAGACTCATAATGATACACATTTCCGTGATATATCTTTCTCTCTGGTCTACATACAAAGCAGTCGTGATGTCAATTAGAGGATATTTTCACCGCAATCCACATTTCTGTAACGGGGTAAGACTTTCATTCACGTTGTGATTCTAACCCTGAAACTTTAGGGTTGATGATAAAAGATCTGAAGTACGTAAGACAAGGAATAACTTCTCCAGGAAGTATGCGTCGAGATTTCTTGATGAGACTAGGCAAGTTTTATAAAGAAATGAGACGGGCTTCGAAGAAGATATCTCATAAGCAAAAGAATTCAAAATAAAGGCTTTTATTGCGTTTACCAAATGATAATGTTATTGATTGTAATCTAGAGATCAAGATGACTGGGGTTCCTTCCTTCATCATCTTTCATATTACAAAGTGTGTTTTCTAACAACTAAACTAATATGACGCTTTGATATAAGATAAACAGGATGGAAAAGGATGGAAAAGGAGTAGCGTTGCTTCAAAGATCCGCTACTCCTACTTTCCGATTCATGCGCAATCGTCCTTCTTCTAACTTTTTTTTAGTGCTTTTGGCTTTTATTGTACAACACTAACTGAACACGTTAAAATGAGAGACTAGTTTATCTCCAAGATTTTTTTTGATGAGCTCAAAAACTATGAGGTGATTGTGGTACTTTTAAATCTAATGCGTGCTCAGCATTTCAATACCCGGTGATCAGGGATCGGGTATCTTATGTACAGTCAGTTTAGAAAAGCTTGTCACCAATTTCCCGCCAATTTGCTCGAGTTGTGCGGGCAGAATCGGTCAAGCTTTGCTGAATTGACAATAAGCTCTTAGCCTAAGTAGCATTCCCTGCTACATTTCCAAATTGTAGCCTTGTCCATGGTACATATGTATGTAAACGCTGGAAGGCGACCATGGGATCGGTCGAGATAAACTTGTTAACGAGCGTAGTGAGATTGAATGCTCTATATCCAGCTTTCTGGGATTGAACTTGAAGCTCCAAGTCGTAACCTGGTAAACCCGATCTTGAGGACCTTGCCGTCCTCTGTTCCTATAGCTATTCTGGGCCTCTATGCATCTAGTCAGGCAGCAAGACATCGAGTTGATCATGAATCAGGAGGGTGTTCAACTTGGTCGGAATAAATAGGGACTACTCATCGCTCCAGATGAAGAAAGGTTGAAAGATTGGAACTAATCGACGTACGTACAACACTACTACTAGGGGCTCATCTCTGTGCATTTGTCTCAAAGTTTCCTTTGTGAACTGTTTGCTTAGACTCCGAGGATCTTTCAGATAAATAAAGTTGAGCGAGATTTTGCGTGATTCACTTTTTAGACCTATATATCCTAGGAATATCCTCATCTTCACTATCTTGTGGGTTTCTTACATAGGTTATTATTGAAGACGTTCCAGCCCGTTTGTTTCTGTACCGTTTAACTTTAGCATCAGATTGATAGACGTATCCTTAAGCTATTTCACCTTCTCGAAAGAATTTTTGGACATTACCTCCAGAGTCGGATCGTCACTTCAAGTTCAAACTTGTTTGATCGAATTACTATTCAAGGTCAACGCAGTATAAATAGCCAAATTGCTTGCATTTGATAGGAAATTCTAGATAAGATGTCTAGATCTCTTAGGATCAAGTGTTTGCTCGTCATCGATGTAGCCTTCTTCTTGGTCGAGCTCATTGGTCGGTCCCTGACTTTACTTTTGGATATGTTTAACTTGCTCATACTCCTTTTCGACCTTTTTGCCAGTCGGTCACTGGGTCGGAAGTTTAGCTCTCGTGGCTGATAGTTTTCACGTATGTCTCTTGTCATCCTCCTGATAAATCACCCATTTGCTGATATCTTTCATCCTTTTCACCGTCATCAGATGCTCAATGATGGTCAGTTTGAGTCATCACATGAACCTGCTTGAATCTCTGAGCCAAATTGTTTTGCATTGCTTGCAGTCTTTTCTCTCCTCATAGCACTATATACAATCAAACTCGCTCGACGAATGAAAACTGAAAAATACTCCTATGGTTGGCAGCGCGCCGAAATATTAGGTTAGCTTCTTTACTTCTCAAGTACGTGAACATCGGTTAATTGCTCAATGTTATGCATTGTTCAAGGCGCACTCGTCAATAGTGTCTTCCTTCTAGCGCTTGCCTTCTCCATATTCCTTCAAGCTATCCAAAAAGCGATTGAACCTTCCGGTAGGCGGTCTTTACATTCACCGGATTGACTCTTCCTGACACTGACGGGCTCTATTTCATGATCATTCACTCAGAGGTCCAGAATCCCAAAGTAGTTGTTATTGTTGGTAGCTTGGGATTGGCCTTCAATATCATTGGACTCGCTTTGTTCCACGGTACGCCTTTTGATTTCAGGTTTCAGTCTTCATCAAGATGTTTGTTGATTTTCCGCTACGCCATTCTATCAGAGCATGGCCATTCTCACGGGCATGCTGGTCATACCCATCTCAAGGAAACGGATGTTGCCCAAAATCTCCAGGCAGATTCTCTTGTTGATATCAATAGGCAACCCTCACCAATTTCTGCTACATTGCCCGCGCCCATAACGTCATCATCTGATATGACACCCCGGCCGCGATTGCCTGGCCTTGAAGTAACCCCACGGGATCAGTCACGCCCGCCGCCTCCAATGAAAGAGATCGGTGTCCGTCCCTCACCCATACAACGAAGCACTGTCCAGGCAGCTGATTCACCAACATCTAGTCAACCTATCCACGCAGAAACAAATCCACTTGAAGCTCATCAGAATTCTAGTCTAGATCAACATCGACCTAGTCCTTCTCATTCACATATGAATATGCATGCTGTCTTTCTACATGTTCTCGGTGATGCTCTAGGGAATGTGGGAGTGATACTAAGTGGATTACTCATCTGGCTTGTACCAGTGGTGCATGAATCTGGAAGTATAACTCACAATCGTTGGGTGCTCTATGTGGACCCGGTTGTTACTTTGGTGATCTCGATCTTCATCTTCTTTTCAGCTCTTCCGTTAGGTGAGCAATTTATAAAATCAAAAATATTCCCACTACTTTCATACGCGGGCAAAGATTTGTTTAAGGAAATATGTGATTGGAATTTTTAGTCAGATCTACGAGCTTCATCTTATTACAAGGTACACCACCGAATGTGGACCCGAGTGAAGTCAGAAAATCAATCCAATCTATTGATGGAGTACTACAAGTTCATGGTCAATTCTGTCTCTGCTTATAGTCTGTTTCTCTTCGGATCCGTATCCTAACAGATTGCTTTACTCTTCACAGAACTACATATTTGGAGCTTGTCAGAATCTAAATCAGTCGCATCTGTTCACGTGTTGATACAAACTCATGACGACTTCACTCGAGTCAGTTCTCAAATTCGAAAATCGCTTCATGAATTTGGGATTCATTCAAGGTAAACATAAAAGAGACATTTTATCATATCACTATCATCAATTCCATTCATGTTTGTCGCTTTACTCTGCTGAACGTCCCCTTTTTTTCTGTGGCATTGTGCAGTACAATCCAGCCAGAGGTCTTGTTGGATGAACAAATCGAGACTTTACGTACCAAGCTCTCGCCTAAGACACCCACTTTTGACAACGTTTCCCCGTCCGGTTTCAAACAGAAACTCAAATCAATCTTCCCTTCCCAAGAAGAGTCCAAAGAGGGGAAATCGAGCTCTGTGATTGATGTGAGTAACACTAATAAGTATAAATCTTATGATATTTTCTTCAGTAGCTTATTTTGACCTGTTTGATTTAGATAAATGAAGATGATGGGTGTCTAATTCAATGCGAAGAGTCATGTGAACAAGAGGCCTGCTGTCCACCAGCGACCACTTTGCCATCCGCGCTCGACGTTTAGTATTGTCAGATCAAATCACTTTTTTAATCAACTGTAGCTATTGTGTAGCCCTCCACCATGTAAATATCCTTGTAGCACGTCGACGTGCACACACAAAAGACTTTCCTGAGACCCTGTAACAACCCATCGGAGAGGTGCCACAGCAAGCACATCTTCCCCTTATCACCTGGGAGGTTGAAAGTCAGTT
>KZ120730.1:6444-18247 GCA_002157025.1 Melampsora abietis-canadensis | reverse complement strand
GCGGAGTCCGTGAGGAGATGCGAAAAATCACCGTCATCAGATATCCCATGACTTCACGATCGATACGTCTCTAGGCATCATCCTAAGCAGGTGCCAGCGTTTTGCATCCCTCGGTCGCGTTTGTGAGCGATTATGTTTACATTGCGGTGCCATCCGAGGAAAAAAGTACTCTGACAACCTACATGCTGTAGAACGTGATTGAGTGCAGCTCCATCATGGACCGGCTTACTCGTTGATGACGCAAGTTCCAATTATCGTTGCGGGCGACTGATTAGGACCGATTCCAGAACAATGGTAGCGTCTGAGGATAGAGGCATCTCATGTACCTTACAGCTCTCTGGTTCAAGCTTGTTTTGGCCGAATCTTGACAACTGGGAAATATCCTTCGACCTTAGTGGGGTCACGCTGTTTCGAATTCAATCCTCGCCTCTGAAAAGTTCTAACAATCATGATTTGATCAGTTCGACCCGCTTGCAAAAAGCATTCTGTGCAGCGCTTTTTGATATCAGGCGATCCTAAGATAGCCACCTCGAGTGGTGATGTGCTTCGAGGGACGCGATATAAAGTACGTATGCCTATCTGGAGTAGTTACCGAGCTCCATCAGGGCTCTGGATCAAGAGCAGTTGGGGACTTGAGATTGTCAAGGTAGCGAATCAGTCGTCATGCTGCTTTGGCCATGGCTACAAACCTTTTTTCTTCAACCCCATGAAAGCTGATGATCACGATCATCGCTTCAATTGATCTTGTCTTCAATAAAATATCCACCTCAATCAAGCTAGTCCTCACAGACTATAATCTCTTCGTCAATTATTTGATCAATAACGCCAAAGCTTGTCCAATTTTATGTCAATTCAACAATCCAGTATTCATCTTCAAAAAGCACTCGCACACAGGTGGAGGACAATCGACTGCAGCCTGGTCTGCAGGTCCAGAGTTGGTTGACTGTCTGAGTTTCTGAAGGTAGTCATCAATCATGCCTTTGACTGGACCCCTCGACGTATTCACATGGGGAATAATCATCAACTTGGTGATAGCTGCCGCCATCACCTCGCCACTTTTAGTGAGTCATAATACGCTGAATGACCACGCATCAAGAGACAACAGCCTGATTGATTGCCAAACTCCCTCAAATCCTATACTTCATCGATTCGGTGTTGCGCCACTGACTATTTCTAGTTCATCTTCATTCGCGCTTATCACTACCCTACCTCAATTTTATGGAAAGCAGTTTATGTACCACGGACCTGGTGGCCACCTGATCCAACAAAGCGAGCACACCGAGTCTTCGATCCACTTCCAGCTTACTCGCTGCTCAAATCAACTGCTCTATTGCTCGCAGGGTCATCCAGGCGTTTGATACATCTCAACGAATCTTCGTCTGAGTCTGCAAAAGATCACGATCCTCGTTTGCTCACTGATGAGGAGATACACCTTCGATTCTTGGCACTTTGCTTGAGAATCACGCTCCTTGGACTCCTGCTTGGAATTCCTATCTGCTTTGTATTGTTCATCTCAGAAGTACCACTTAACCCATCTGATATCGCTTCGAGCTCTCTCGAAAACTTCACGGTTCTTAGATTGATCTATTGGTATGATCTCTCGCCGGCTCGCTACTCTACCAAGCTTGTACTCTGGGGGGTATTTTCCCTTGTCATCGGTACTGTCATCGGATTTTTCCTAGTGCTAGCCGAATGGATTTTCCTCAGGTCCCACCTTCAACGCTTTTTGCAGAAGAAATGCAACAACCTTCAAATCGTCTTCCTACCTTCATCCTCGACTGGTGGCCTTGATCAAATTGGCGAGAGAGATATGCTTCGATGGGTGAGAGCCTGTGCTCTGGGTCCCTCCGGTGCAGAAGGCGATGGTCACGCAGTGAAAGCTTTCAAACAACACAATAAGCTCCCTGCACGCAGTCAACCCAGGGAGAAGATTCATCAAAATAAGTTCAAATTTAGTACTAGCTCATTTGGTACATACGCCAACATCTATGCAGTTGCGGACGGCAATGGTTTGCAACAAAGTCAGAGAGATCCGCGCTCCCGTTCCTCAGACCATCCGCTTGAACAGAGAGCTGTAATAATCCATGGCGTCTTCACCATATCAGATCTGGATCAACTCTGTACTTTGTCTGATCACAGAAAAAAGGTGATTGATGAATTGGAGCTTGCTGAAGCCAAATACGTCGCCGGCTTTGTTCCCGAAGACGAAGAATTTGAAGAATTACCAAAGAAAACTCATTCTCGGACTCAAAAGAAATTTGGTTGGAAATCAAGAAAGAAGTCCAAGCCAAGAGAAGAGGTTACTCCTTTTGCACCAGCAGCCTTTTACAAGCTCGAAACAGCGCCACTCGAGATGTTGAGCTTCGATTGGAACAGCCCATCAACAAGAATATCTCCGCCGGATTGGGGGTTTGATCGGGAGGTTGGAAAGGTTGACATGCCCATGCAGGAAATAAAAGTTGCAAAATCACAAACCCCAAAGTTCAACGAGGTTGAGCAAGATTTGGAGCTTCCCAATGCTGGCTATCAGGCCAAGGTAAATTCCTAGACTCTGTCCTTACGTTCCAACACTTTATCCATGTGATATTTTGATAGGCTAACGGCTCAATTGTCAATCCACTTTGTCATAATTTAGTGGGCAATTGGATGCCAGGTAGAAATGAAAACTGATGGTACTCTCTTCCCCTTATCGCCAATTGCGCCACAATCTCGAGCGTCACAAGCTTCATCGTCTTTTCCAAGTAGAGCAGATCTACTGCTTACAGCTGAAAAGGAGGGATTACCACTTCCCTCCTACAATCCTCATGCATCGCCTGATTTAAATAAATTAATTCCGTCAAAGTCTTACCGTGGAAGCACGTCGACTCTAGACTCGTCAAACAACAGCCACATCAACCCACCAATCTCGAATCCGACTGCTAGTCTGATTTCTCAGCGTGAGGACGCAAAACTACCTGAGCAATCTTTACCTACCAACAAGAGTCCCTCTCAGCATAATTTTTGTGATGGCGAGATTCCTTTAACACTTTCCTTCATCGAAAAGAACAATGAATCAAATAGATCAGTGGCTTCACATTCACAACCAAGATGCATCTTCAGTACAAAGCAAAGTCCGGTTTCTCAGAGCTGGACAGGAACTGTCCCTCGACATAAAAGAAGGAATGCGGACCCCAAATCCAGCATCCCAAGCATCACAGATGGGTTATATGAAGATCCCTTGCCTTCAAATCCATCGCAAAGAGGATCGATCCCGATCCAGCTGCAATTTGCAACACCCTCTATAGCAGCTTCCCATCTCCGCTCTGCAGCCACCACTCCCATGACCAGTTCCAGATCGACTTTTCATTCTGAAGCTCCGATTTGCAGAAAACTGAAACTACGCCGTGCCGTCAAGTCGGATGATATCAAGCAACTATACCATGCAATCCGCCAGCATCGCTCCCATCTCAAACGTCTCAATGATGACTTCCTCGGTGCTAGGAGCCAAGCTATCAGAACCCTGGAGGACGGTGTGAACGGTTCCATCCGGGGATGGATAATTGTCGGAAAAGGGGTGGATATGATACAGGGTGCACAAAACATCATAGGAATGACTCGTGAAGATATCAATTGGAAACTTCTAGGTAAAAAGTCTGCTTCAGCGGGACTGGGTATCTTCTGGTGTTGCTTTTGTGTCCTAGTGACTCTGGTTTGTATAATCCGTAAGTTTCCAAATATATCACATCCTTTCCAGATACGCAAAATTAATACCTCTCAAAACATATTTCACCTCTCACCTTTCTTCCTTCAAAAACCCTTCCACAGTTGGACCCATATCTCTTTTGACTATGACATCCTCTGCAGAGCTTAGGCAAACTTCCTTAATATTTCAAAAAATATATACAGACAGTGCTCTAATTCTCGGTCTTATCTCAATAACCACTCCCTCAATTTTGTCAGGTGCACTTCTTCTAGCCAGCTTATCAATCATATCATATCTTGCGCAAAATCATTCCGGACTTCCTTCAAAATCTGCAACACAACTCCTGGAAGTGAAAGCAAGTATGATCATGATAATCTGGTGTTTTGTTGCTTGGTTCACCTTTTCAGGCGCCACGGTCAGCTCGGCTTTTCAAATCAAGCAAGATGACCTAGTTCACCAAATTGCCAATAGTATCTCAACCATCTCCTCGTTCTTTCTTGCATTTGAATCTCTGCTTGCAATAACCATACCGGCGCTTGTCTTGGCCCAACCAAGTCGTTGGAAAGCTATACGGAATGTCCTCAAACAGACACAAACACCACGTGAAAGAGTTTTGAGCCTTTGGCCGCACGGTATGAATT
Source organism: Melampsora abietis-canadensis (assembly GCA_002157025.1). Taxonomy (NCBI): domain Eukaryota; kingdom Fungi; phylum Basidiomycota; class Pucciniomycetes; order Pucciniales; family Melampsoraceae; genus Melampsora; species Melampsora abietis-canadensis. The sequence goes on along the minus strand of KZ120730.1, from coordinate 13,924 downwards.
CGGGGATATCGCGAAGTGCGACTTGTCTGATAGGGGTGGTGGCGATGTCATTTTTCCCGATTGCTCCTCTGACAGTGAGTTTTTGCATATCTGAATCTTCAGCTCTCACATCGGGACTGAACTTTACACTAAGGTACTAACTTGATTCCAACTTGTCAGACTGTACCAGCTTTGTTCTTTTTTTTAGCCATGATCCTAGTTCAACATAGAAACATCCGATTACTCTATCGACGGAGTAGTCAGAATGGGGGAAGGACAGAGTTGACCATGGTGTCAATTCTCGCACTGAGCTTAGGACTCCAGAGTGCATTTGTTGGCTTGATCCTATTCTCGCGACAACAATGGCTTCTTGCCTCCTTTTCCTTTTTCATCTCCGGCTCGATCATTCTAATATCGTGTCCAATGATGTTAAATGACTGGAATCGCCAATCAAGAAAGAAAATAGACCCAGAATCCAGACTCGCGCTCAAGGTTTTTGAAAAAGGGCCCAAGCACGCAATCTATTCAACTTCTGAGATATCTTCACTTGGACAGCGGGATGCCGGAGACAATTCTCGCCCACACTCAACTCAATCTGTGATCGATATTGTCAATACTACTTTGGATTCGACTCAGACCCAAAAACATAGAGCGGTCCCTTTGCCAAGTGAAAGTGTTGATGACTTAGTTGACACTCGTTTGGCTCTGAGGACATATCCGGATGCGCCTCCTCACCTTCCAGACCTTCCGTGGGACGAGGAAGGCACCTTCTCTCACGAGACATTGTATCCACCCGTTCTGATGCAAAGGTCTCCAGCAATCTGGTTGCCTAAAGACGGTGTTGCAGAGGAAGAAGCGAAAGATTTAACTAAATATTGGAGTAATTTGACCTTTTTCTTTGGCCACCCGCCCAATATCATATTATATACTGATCTTCTCTGGGTATTTCTTTTTTTCAGATTTGGATGCATTCTACGAAGAAGGAATCTCTACCAAAGTCCTTAATCTATATTGATGAGAGACGCTGGGAAACAATGCTACCAATGGAATCGGTTGACATCGAATCCCGCCTTCTTGCGAGGACAATTCAGATCATGGGCGTCAATAAATTCAGGTCAAAGCCTTGATAGTCAACACATTTGTTGGCTACTTTTCGTTCAGTTAATTCCTTTTTCTTTATCTTCCTCATCTTTGAAAAGATATAGAAACAAATGAAATTCTTCCTCATAATATCAATTCCGAAAGCCGATCTCTCACATAACCCAGATCTTTACTCTCATCCATGCTATACCGCTCATAATATGTACCTGAATCTATTTGGATCAGGATTTGTTTATTAGGACCTCAAGAATGATATGTAATATTTGTACTTAATAGCGATTGTCATTCATTGTACCTCATCCTTAAACAATTCCGGTTTCTATCAGTTATATATTTTTGTGTATTTTAGCTAAAGCTGCAGATGTAACCAATCATCCCAGGGCACCCAAGTAATATACTTTTCAACTTGGAAGTTATCAATATCCCCAGGATCAGCAGCTGTTGGGCTGCTTCTTCCCGGAGCACTACAAGCGTGTTGCAGACTGAGGTGCGTGGACTATAGAGAATGTGACAAGGAAGTTCAGCAGAAAAGTCAAACAAATGTCGAGCTGCCACATCGGACTGTATCTTTTGAGATTGAGACATCAGGAACCCTGGGAGTTTCTTCCTGAGGATTTGACTCATAATGGTGTCCGAGATCTACAAGTCTTCCGTGTCTTCGATGTTGGACAATGTAGTTTTGAGGAAAATCAATTATGCAATGCAAGGTGATTGATGAGAAAGTTATTAATATACTTTTGTATATACAAAATCAAATCAAGATGCAGATGTAAGATGATATCAAGTACTAAAATGAAAGGATAAGAAAGTGAACGACTGTNNTAAAGTTTTGACTTATCAAAAAACGAAGTTGGCAGGTAAGAGCGTCGGAAACAAAGTGAGATTGGTGAAGTCTACTTCCAAGCAGGTTAAAGCAATTTCCATCCAAATAACAACTCTTGATAGGGATGTCAATGAAGGCTTGGCATATCATATTAGAACTTAGATAAAATTGAAGAATGGAAGAAAACGAAAGAATGGAAATCATCTGCTAAATCTCCTCGTTATTGACTTTTTGCGATTGTTTGTGTCGTCTAAGCCATCACGTTTACGCTTTGATGACCTCAAACCTACCGAAGACATTGCCATCCGAGACACTTTACTGGTACTACTGCGCGTCCGAGATGTACCCTCAGCCACTCGGGGACTGTCAGAAGACTTCTGGATAGATTCAGGGGTTGACTGGGTGTCTTCTTTGCTCTCGAGAAGAGATTGTCGGCCTTCTTCTTCCGAGTCCTTTCTCGATTTGTCCTTATTCTCTTTCTTATCCAAAGGATTAAGACAAAAAGTAGGTTTCGAATGTTTCTCAGTGTGCCTGCGACCTGACGAACAACCGGCTTGGCTTTGTTTGTGAGTTGAATTGTGCTTCACTTCCTGGATATCACCAGGTTGAGGGTTGTGATTGTGGTGCTGGAGGAAAACATGTGAAACGATCCAGGTGGGGTTTTCAACAGATTGATCCAAGGTAGCAGCAATACGAAAGGTACAATTACAACCTTTGGGGGGTGCACGGTCTTTACTAAATACCAAGAATCATATGAGCTCCACTCTGCCGTACCATTTTATAGATAGACACTAATGAATGATGTGCAAGATCCAACTTACGAGCAAGACAAGACGTGCTTGAGAGCCGAGCTTGATTTTTGCAAGCTTCTAATGTGCTGAGATAAGCAGATGGGGGCTGTGTGAGTGACGTTGGTCTAGGCGACAAGTCCACCAAAGTGTATTGTCATTACTAAGTAATAGAAGAGACAAACCATATGATGCCCGCGAGCCCAACTGGCTAGCAAGCACGCTTCTTTATACGCCTCTAGAGACTCAAATTGTTGTCCGACAGTAGGGTATTCTGGAGCCTGCTCGAGTACGGTGTCGCTGAAAGATTCCCATAGCGCCTTGGTCCATTGATGAGCATTTGGCTTGGAACGTCGTGACTGTATCTTCTTCACTTTTTCCAGTTCTTCAGAGGGATCATCCTCCGAGGCTAAAGAGGTAAGGGGTGATGACCATTCTAAAGGCCATGGCAGAACCTTGTTCGTGTTATCTGCGGCTTCTGTCTTCGTTCTCAACTGGGGAGGCGGAGGCGTCTTGGGGGTTATTGGAGAAGTCACTGTAGCCAAGGGGGACTTATTCGATAGAGAGAGCCTTGTTCGTCTTTCTGGACTGGCCTCGCACAGCGTCTGAGATTTGATCACCGTATCTATGGATANATAGCGACGTCATTCAGTTTAGTCTAGAAAGAAAAAATATTACAGGTGAAACAACAAACCACTATTTGTTAGGACTTTAGCGGGTGCGCTCTGATGAGATACGATCTCATCTGTTTGATTGTTCATCGAGATGAAATGTTTCTCATTCTGCTTGCGACCTGGCGAATTGCTGATCTGGCTTTGTGCTTGAGTTGAATTACCCGTCATGCTTTTAATACCACCAGCTTTAGGGGTGTGATTATGATGCTGGAGAAAGACATGCGTAACGATCCAGGTAGGGGTTTTCAGAGACTGATCAAATGTGGCGGCAATACGAAAGGTACAATTGCATCCTTTGGGCGGTGCACGCTCTTTACTAAATATCAGAAATGATGTGATCAATCCTCATTTGCAGAATTGTTTAGACATATTAGAAGATATAACTTACGAACAAGAGAAGACATGCTTGAGAGTTGAACCGGATTTTAGCGAGTTCCTGACGTGCTGAGATAGCAGTATGGGGTTGAGTAAGCTACGTGATATCTCGAGACAAGACAAGACAAACCTAGATGTAACTAAGCGATACATGCGACGAACCATACTATGCCCGCGTGGCCAACTAGCTAGCAAGCACGCTTGTTTGAACGCTTCGAGAGACTCGAATTGTTGTCCAATAGCGGGATACTCTGGAGTCTCTTTGTGTTTGGTCTCAGTAAAAGATTTCCATAGCGCCTTGGTCCATATATGGCCGGTTGGTTTGGAACGTCGCGACTGTGTTTCATTCTGAACCTGATCCCCTTCTTCCGATAAGTCATCCTCCGATGCTAAAGAGGTAAGAGGCGATGACCACTCTGAATGAAACGACAAAAGCTTTTTCGAATCGGCTAAAACTTCTGTACTTGTTCTCAAGCGAGGAGGTGGAGGCGTCTTGTAAGATATGGAAGGAATCATTACAGAAACGAGAGGCTGATTAGATGGAGAAGACTGTAGATGTGTATCAAAGCCGGCCTCAGGTTGCGTTGAAGACGTGAGTATCGGATCTACGTATGGTGATGTCATTAATTTGAAAATAGACAAAACTTCAAAGGTCACGACAAGTGATTAACATACCACAATTTGCCAATATATTACTGAGTGCTGTCAGATCAGACATGCTCGCATCTGTTTGATTACCAATCAGTTCAATTTGCTCTGGTCTTGTTGGACCACAAGGAGACGTCGTGTCGAGAATTGCTAGTCGTGAAGATGACTGTTCCTGCGAGTCTGTTGGTGATTCCTGGGTAGCGACCACTCGAGGCGATAATCTTGGATCCAGACGCTGTACACTGNGGCTGGTAGCGTGTCTGGAATATGATTAAGTTCTCAAGGGCCTTAGAAAATGACGAGTCTGACAGATTTGATGACTAGGAAAAGAACCCACGGCCGTTTACTTCCGCAGCAGAAGGACTAAAGCCTGGTATAGGATAAATCACGTGTGGCGGATGAATTGATGTCATGGTTTGCTCGGCTTGATTGAAATGACAGCAGTCCAATGGAAAGGACGCTGGACTTACTTGATGTGATGGAGACTGATGCGGATACAACCCTTGCCACAGTATGGCATTTTGATTCAGCAGCCAGTGAGGTTGACGGTTGTGCCGTCGAATCGACAGTGCTATGGNCTTGACCCTATAAGACGATATGATGGGGTTAATTTTTGGCCATTCTGAGCGGGTCATGTGCATACATGTGTACTCACCGGCTGTTCCGCCCTGGCCACGATCACTTGTATTTCGCTGCAATGACGTCCAAGCTGGAAAAGGCTTCGATGTAGTCGTAACGAGAGATGTCGTTTTTGGCAGACTATCACTCGAAGTCAGATTGTGACGCTCAACACTGGATGACATCACGGTAGAAACCTTCGGGGAGGCGGCCAGGATTTCCGGAGCGAGGTGAGGGTTACCTGGATCGCAATGTTTGATGTGTTTAGTTAGTGGATGAGAATCAGTCAGACTGTGGATGCAGAGACATACTGAGAGTTCTTTGTAGGGCATAAGTTTGTGCAGTATGCGAATTTGGGGTCTGTGGCGCGATCAGTTCGTTCAACGATGATTTTGCTGTATGAATTGGGCGGGGAGCGCTAATGTTTACCGAATTTTTGGAGCTCAAGACTAGGTCACACACAGTTGAGTGATAAGGGTTCAAGTTGTTGGAATAAGTAGGATGTGGGCAATATGAAAGAGGCAAGATATCGGCTTTGTGACTTGATGGACTGCATAGCACAAATGATACGTACCTGAGCGATGTTTGTGAGATCCGTCGTCACCTGGGAGCGGATTTCAAGTGTCCATCAATTGGAAAGTAACAGTAGGGCCGAGTTCAGAGGAAGACTGACTGGATATTTCAATCCCGGATTGCTTAGAAGATCCAAGGCTTAACCAAGCCTGAGTTTTCGATTTCGATGGTTGAGACGATAGGATTCCTGACGCCAGGGAATGACCTATGTAGTGATACATCGGTGATCAGTGGTTCATAATGTAGCAAATACGGACGCTGGTGACTGACGAGCTGGTGATCGTTCAAGACTGAAGTCTGCAAATGATAAGTTAGACTCGGGCACACATCAAAAAGTTGACAGAGGGCTTGACCTGGTGAACGAGCATCTCCGCGAGATACACTCGAATTTGATGAGCAGTGTGGCCGGCTTGTAATTGCGGCAGGAGGGGGATGGCGGGACGTGGAATTCATCGCTTTCATTTCGGAGTAATCCTGGACGGTATGGACAGCATCATGTACCGTGCGTGAACATCTTGCTAAACCCGCTGCATTTGAATCCTGCAAAGTGATCACAGACGTAGGAAGTTTAGGTGCAATTAAAGGGGCGAATTGACCCTTCCGAAAGTAAGTTGGATTGGACATGATGTTGGATGGCGGTGGAATTTTTCCAATAGAAACCGCACCGGGTGCGACGTAGTGAAATCCGAAAGCATTTCGATGTTCACGGTCATTCATTTGACCGTCACTCATCATGGCGTAGACCAAAAGCGGTCAATTGGGTTCTCTAATGATGCAACCGAGAGGAGGAAGTCAGCTTGTGATCACATAATATACTAGGTCTTGACCTCAATCATACCGAGACTGGGGAAGATGGAACAGTCTTGATCGAGGAGTCTGCAAGAGAGCACGAGATACAATCGGATGCGAGCTGAAAGAACCAAGGCTTGAAAACGGTTTGAATCAAAGTTCGGTGTGAGGAATGTGATTCTTCGGAAGGTTGCTCGAAGCTGTTGGACCTTATGAGTTGCCAATAATGATGAAAACGTCATCAATGATCGAGCTGTCAATTCGAGAGGTGATTGAGTATGAATGAAGCCATGACGATGATGATGATGATTGAAGTTGATTTACCGGTGACCATCGTTGCATGGATATAAATACTTGAAGGCTGATGCTTATGTACAATTGTACTGACTGCGATCTTGTCCTGTGTAACTATCTACTACGCGGGCAATCGCAATACAACAACATGCACAAACTATGTATTTCCAGCTTCACTGCGCGTATGGAGCCTGGAGGACTCACTCACACATCACTGGACTATGGATCCTCAAAGTAACCCATTGCTAGCACACTTCTTCGTCCAAGAACCAACCTGCGTTAATCTTCAACTGCGATGAGGAAATTGCGCCTTGAATGCCGTGGTACACAAGATAAAACAAAGAGTTGAGAATAAATGCAAAATATCCGATCGTTGAGAGGATGTAAGACATTTTTGTACATCTGTTTGATTTCACGGAAAACTTATGAAAGAAGTTGTGACGTGTTCCCAAGAAGGACAAAGGTTGGAGGCATGGATGAGAATGAGCCATTACATGGACAAAACAAATCTCTTCAAACATTTGCATACAATCCAACAGACAAAGCAAGCTTCACACTTCTAAACATCACTCGGGTCATAGACCCAAAGGAAGGCTTTCTATCATCATAAAGTTTCATACATTGCGGAGTCGGTATTTTTTTGTGTTGATTTCTTTCTCTTTTCTTCTCTTCTTCGATTCTTCAATCCAAAAGATGCAGGAAGAAGACGTGAGGAGGGAATTGCTGTCTTGCAGGAAAGAGCATCTGATTCTGCAGCGTGCTCAGGGAAGGCCCTCAGTGAAAATTTTACATTGCTTCTTGTCCTGTTTGTTGGGGGA
>KZ120724.1:662-11517 GCA_002157025.1 Melampsora abietis-canadensis | reverse complement strand
GCTTGTCTTTTATTGGCAGCTTGTCTTTCGGCCCACGTCAACTTCTTACCTGGACTGGTATTTGACGAAGTAGAGTTTGCCGTAGCTTGAGGCTGCATGAACGCTGACATCCTGTCTCCGAGTTTACCGGGCTTACCTAGGGACACAGGTGTATAGGTAGTGCCCTTAAACATCGAGTAAGAACCTGTACGGATACATCTGCTGGGAAAAACACGATAGTTTTGACAATAGCTTACCACGTAGCCTGGGCGCCCATCATTCGAGTCGTTGTTGGCGGGAGTAGGAGCAGTTGGGGCTTTAGGAGTAGGTCGTGAGGTGAGGACGGGTGGAGGCAGAGATGGTGAGATCGTTGTAGCTTTGACAGTCGGCTCAAATTCATCATCTTCCATTGCTCTTGAGACAGGCGCTCGGGAAAGTACGGAAGCAGCTGACGGAGCGGTCCGTGCAGCCCGTATCTCCGCCAATTCATTTTTCATGGGCGTGTAAGACGTGCCAACGGGAGCGGGCGGGGTAGGTTTCTGCTTAGAAGTCATCGCAGCAATATCAGGACGTCCGATAGGCTGATAATTTGTCCCCTGTAAATTGATCAAGATCAGTACTGGGAGATGATCTTGAAAGGACTTTAGCGCCTTACCACTGGAGCGGGAAGCTCTCTTTTCATGGGCTTTTCGTTATTGATACTATATTTTGCTCCGCTGGAGTCAGTTACTTTCTTCAGAATGTGTTGAGGATCAACATCGGCTTCAGAACGCGCATTGATTTGGACATGGTACCTAATTTTCACAAAAATTTAATGAGTACGGTTCTTAGGCTTATGAAGTTCAAGCGAGGTAGATGTATCAATACCCTTTGAGGAATTGCCCGACAGTGCTGGTGTGGGAATGGAAGAGACCTTTTCGAGATTCCTGTACACCGTCACCGCACTATGATTGATCGACAGAATAGGTCAACTGTGAATTACGACAAAGTTGTGTAGGCACCAGTTGAGCTTAACTCACCCAAGCGATGAAGACGAACTTGATCAATCTTGAACCTGGGTCAGTAACCCGGACAAAAGCGTATTGCATTCGACCATCATTCCAGCTCTCCTCGAGCTCTTCGAGTCCACCAGTGCCTTTCTCTTGAACCTTGAGATCATTTGTCTGACCCACATATGAAAGTAAAACGTAGTCAATCCCAGGGTCTGAGGCAATGATACTTTGATAAGCTTGACTGATCGCAGGATCTGAAATCCGAACTTGTGCCTACAAATGAGGGCAGCCACAACAGTATGTTGAGCAACTGAGCTACGAAAGACACGGGAAGAAGAGGATAGCTGGTTTTGAGTGCTTACCATGATAATCAATCCAAATTTGTAGTGCTTGTTGATCGTTGATCATCAGGTTGGTGATAACCGATCATTCGAAATGAAGGCGATGAAGCTTGATTAGGCTAAGGGGGTACGGTATAAACCCATACATTTTGTGCTTGTGTCCCGACTTAAACCCATCATCCACTTAAGCGGTTAAAAAGCCCGGCATGAATTCAACTTCAGGACTCCCACCCAAACTTGCTGAGGCAATGACTGCATATTCGCTTGATGGACCAACTTATCGCGAATTCGAATCGACATGACATTCGCCCAAACTCGCCTCGAAAGCAACTTGAAAGATCAAAGCCAAAACATACTTTAGGCCTTGAATAATGAAATCATCAGGCAAGATTGTGTTGAGAGCCGTGATACCCATTCTTCACAGATAGACCATCTATTTCAGTGACCAAATGATCTCTCTGTCCGATCGTCAGTGACAAGAAATACCATGATTCAAAGCATTGCCGTCTTCTTTGAATATCTCTTCAAACTTTTTTCTTGGACCTCCTGATCAAGGGCTCAAGTTCTCGGGACAAGAACAAATGAGCTTCGAAGTCGAACCAATTTTGTCCACAGAGGGCCAGGGAAAATATATCTTAGTAGCGATGATTCGATAAGCGCGCCCAAACTATCTCCAATGGTCTCATCAAGGCTCGAAACTAGACGTGACCGTTCAAAGTCATGAAACGCGTTATGATCTGCAAGATGACATGATCGCTGATTTTCTTCCCAAAGGTAGTGGATGATCGTGATGGATCGACATTCCCTTGCCACTGTCGATCTCAAGGGTCTTTTGAGTCTGATGAGTGCGGGACCAGATTTAGCTCGAGGTCCACTCAAGAAAGACTTATCTCGGTAGATTTAACCGCGATGTGATTCAGTCAAGTTTGGGTGGATTCCTGCCTGGCTAGCAACTTCGATGGAAACTAGGATGATGAATGTACTGGAAAACCTGATCATTGGGAGTACAACCTGAGGTAATGCTGGGATCAGGTCAAGTGTATGCACAATGGATGGCTAAGAACGAATCAAGGCATTGAAGGTATGACACTTGGACTGTTTAGATGAACGAGAAAAGGCACATCTCATACCTTGTTCCGTGTGCGATTTATGCATCAACGGTCCTGATTTACCATTGACACCGTTCTTTTAATTCGATGTAACCATGCTTCCTCATAAAAAGGCTCCCTTTCCATCTATCCCTCTCAGTAGAAAACCACTCGAGTTCTTTTTTATAATAATAATAATCCAAAAGCCATCTTCCAAATCAGCTATCTTGAATATTCATTCGATATCATCCAACCACTTCAAGCTATGTCTTCATCAATCACCCCTAACGCGCCTGCGTCAAACCCATTATTCGAACAAAAGGCCTCGTCCGAGGTCGACGTTCTCATCATTGGTGCTGTCAGTGCTTTTTGCGAAACTGAATGTTTACCATTAAAAGTTTTCTCATGTTTTATGTGCTGCGTCTATCATCCGCTATTTAGGGTCCTGCAGGGTTGATGGCTGCGGCTTGTTTAGCGCGCTATGGCGTTCACAATGTTCGGATTGTGGACAAGCGAGCTACAAAGGTTCGCTTGATAGCTTTTTCTCGAGTCTGACAAACTTTTTTCATCGCATTTGGGAAGACACTGAGACTTTCGTTACAATGAAATTGGTTAGATATTTACAGGGCAAGCTGATGGCTTGAATCCCAGGAGTTTGGAGGTATGCTTGATATCTCTTTAAACATTCATTTTGACATTTGTTTTCCAAAGTTCCGATTTTTCGCGTGTTGGTAGGTTCTACAAGCTTTGGGCATCGGTACCCAGGTTATGGCGGAAGCCAACGAGCTTGGAGAGATTTGTTTTTGGAATCCCAATGAGACTGGAAGGATCAATCGTACGGCAAGGATTCCAGATGTCAGCGATACATTTCGAAACAGATCTGATTTTCATTGAACATTCCATGGGTGAACTGACAGACTCTTTTGATACATTTAGACCATCCCCGAAATTTCAAGATACCGTCAATCTACAGTCCATCAAGGACGAATTGAGCGCATGCTGCTTGACACCATCGCTTCGTGGTCCAGCGCGCAAAGCGGGGATGAATCAAATCAAACACGCAAGACGCCCATCACCGTTGAACGCGCAGTCTGCCCCGATCTCATCACTTTACCATCATCTACGGCTTCAGCTTTGTCTGATTCTCCCAAAGATAGGGTGGTTGTTCGGTTGCGTCATCTCACCGAAGCAGAAGCCAAACCTGCTCAGTTTTCTCCTCTAGCCCCCGACGGACTCTTTCGCTCCAATATGTTCGAAGACGATGCCTTGGACGCTGCTCCCAAGGACCTTCCCCAGAAGGAGGTTCTTGAAGAGGTTCATTGTCGATTTGTCATCGGGGCTGATGGTGCTAGAAGCTGGACCAGAGGTGCGGTTGGCCTGAAGCTCGAAGGAGAAAGTTCCGACTTTTTCTGGGGGGTTGTGGATGGTGTACCTGCTACCGATTTGTTAGTACCCGGCACTTTACAATATTTTACTGTCTCTGACTTTCTTTCATATTTATTCCAGCCCCGATATCCGAATGAGGTGTGCAATTCACTCGGCTGAAAGTGGTTCAATGATGGTTATTCCGCGAGAAAAGGATCTAGTCAGACTTTACATACAAATCCCTCAACCCAGGAAAGGGCAACGCCCAAACCGGGCCGACGTCACCCCTGAAAAACTGATGGCTTCAGCAAATGCCATCATCGCTCCTTACACCATCAATATTCCCAAGATTGAATGGGTGCGCCCATTTCCAACTTTGTAAAATGATGACGTTTATATTGCTCATTTTTTACGATTTCTATTTAGTTCACATGCTATGAAATAGGGCAACGACTTGCCGACAGGTGGTCAAAATTTAATCGTGTATTCATCGCTGGGGATGCGTGTCACACCCATTCCCCCAAGGCTGGGCAGGGTATGAAGTACGTTAACTTCTATCTTTTCACTCATACGTATCCCTAATACTGATGGCTAGAGAGTAGCACATCTATGGCAGATACTTTCAACTTGTCCTGGAAGATAGCACACGTGTTACAAGGCAAAGCGCACCCTAAAATTTTGGACACTTATGAAATTGAACGAGCACAGGTTGCAGCTGAGTTGATTGAATTTGATCAAAAAGTGTGTATCGCTTCTAGTATTCCTCTATTCAAGCACCGCTGATTCCGTGTATGGCTTTTACAAACAGTTCGCCGCCCTGTTTTCGGGAAAGCCTGCAAAGGACGTCCTAGACGAATCAGGGATCTCGCTGAAAGAGTTCCAGCAGACGATGGAGAAGGGAAATCAATTTGCCAGTGGTACATCTGTCGATTACCAACCCAGTGCTTTGGTCGCCAAGCGAGGTAGCCCGCATCAAGGTGTTGAAAATAAACCAGAACTTGCCGCAAAGCTCCCAGTGGGACCCCGTCTGTACAGTCATCAAGTAGTTTGTCTGGCGGATGCAAGACCTTATCATATCGCTGATTTGGCCCCGGCAGATGGAAAGTGGAGGCTTCTTATCTTTGGAGGTGATATCACGCAATATTCGGGTTGTAAGGGGCGTCTTGAAAAGCTAGCCCAGTTTTTAGGTGAAAGCCCGCAGAGTCCTATCAAGAAGTACACACCCTCAGGTGAAGAAACAGATTCAGTCATCGATACAATCACGATCTTGGCCTCTCCTAGAGTGTTGCTTGAACCGGATGCATTTCATACTGTTCTGAGGCCCATAAAGGGAAAGCATGGCTTTCGATCCTACCAAAAGATGTACGACCTATCTTACTCTTTGTATGCCTTTCACACTTGACTGATAACATTTCAACAGTTTCACGGACGATCAAAGTTATCATCAAGGACATGGTAATGCTTATCAGAAATATGGAATCGATCCAAAAGTCGGGTGTGTAGTCTTGGTTCGCCCAGACCAATACGTTTCTCTGGTCACAGACATGAGTGATCACACTGGGATTGGTTAGTCTCAAACATTCTTTGAGATTGAGATCTTGAATTGCTGACACTCTTTCTTTGCTTGATACCATAGCCGCATTTTTTGATGAATTTATGCTCCCGAGGAAGACGACTTCCGCTCTTCTCCCACAGATGGCGCAGATTACTATCTAGTCCATGAATGCATGGTGAACAAGAGCAACCATGTCATTTTATTGTCCTTCTTTTACATTTGGATAATTTCGTTCTCGTAGAATTTTGCGATCGCATCAGTTACCAATTTTCAAGTCTCTCTCTTCTGTGGTGTTCCCTAGCATTTTTCTCTGATCCAAATACTTTTTTTTATTTTTATGAGGTCTTCCCTGTACAATACCGGCTTTCTTCTATTGTTCACCTTTCAATGTAGTCTGCAGCAATTTGTGAGCCCTCAGTAATCAGTAATTTTCAATGAAAATCACAATTGATTACAAGGTAGCCTCAGTATGAGTGTCCCCACATACTTGTCTTGCGTAGTGCCGGCGCCTGGAGCCCTCACGACAAGGTGCTGTTCCGTAAGATGAAATAGGGATAGTTTACCCACTGTAGTGAGTACAACAAACGAAATGATAACTCTCAAACTCAAGCTACATCCTGAGCCAACAACGTCTCAGACCAACACGGGTAACAGCATTTTTGGAAGCCGCCCGGTTGAAGTCCGCAGCTGTCTAGCGTAGTGCTCACATCAAATATTAGGTGTGTGGAACTGGTATATACTGTATGAATCTGACGGAGTTTCACAAGGCTTTACATCGTACCAGGAGATAAAGACAGATCCAAGGTTCTCTATGTTCTGGCCTCGCTTGTAGTTAAACCATCATACGTCACTCGTTTGGTGAACTGACACACAGTTTCTCCGCGCGGCGGTATTTCATATGCACCGCCACCACATAGGCGACGGAAATGCAGTGCTGTAAGGTGTTGTACCACATTTCAGTTCATGTTAATCAAATCCTTGTGCCCATCTGAACACAAAAGCCCAACAAAGGGTATAGTACTCTTCTAATCACGAAAAAATGTCTGCTCCTCCTGGAGAGCAAACTTCCACTTGGAAGTTAACCCTTATGCAAAGCATAATGTCACCGGGCTCAACCCAGCTGCTAAGTGTGAATGGCCAATGATGTCCGAATTTCAGTGATCTTCCCAAAATATTGCTCTGAGTCAAGTATGGGTGCGAGTATTAACCTCGGAGGCCCAGGGAAGCATGATGATGAACATAGCAAAGTTTGTATTCAGTCTGGTCGGCTTTGGCTTTGGTCATCTGGAAGAAAGCGCGTACTTAGCCGTGAGAGCTCCGCTGATTCGACGTACATACTTTGCAAGCTTACAGAGACGAGATTACCTGCCCGCCAAGAGCAAAGATATCTGATATTAAGCGAGGATGTTAAAATTTATACAAAGCTCATGACCTCTTCTCCGTCGATTGGCCGTTCGTGCGCTAAAGATACAAAACAAACTCTACTCCTCGGCTTGATGTGAATCATAGAGTTTTCGTAGCAGTGAGTTTCTTTTTAGCTCAAAAGTTATACTTCATTAGTCCTCCTGTTTGACCAAATGGAAGACATGCTGCTACATGAAGTACCCCACGATGGCTTTAAAGTTTCACATAGAAATAGACCGACGAGGTCATAGACAGAAACACACATGGATTGATCACCGTACCACCCCTGGTATTCTGGCTTTCTGTCTACTGAAAGCGCAATTAAAATCTTTTCGATCCCAATTGGTGGTCACGTCTGGACAGTGTCTCATATTGAGCTCCGACCTTTGAAACCTCAGGGACATTTGAGTTTTGAGATTTGGCAGTACATTGCGGGTTTTTCTGATGTTTCTCGTTTCGCAGTGATCGGAGGACAGTGCGAATAGCAGTATGGCCTCATCCGCTGATCTCTGGCTTTCCTCATGTTAAAGTTGATCAAGAGTTTAATTTGATAAAGATACCGGTGTATCCGAACGGGAACTTCTTACCTTCTCTGTATCTACCAGAGGAGATGTTCAATCATCAGCGTATCGCAATTTCCAAAGTCCATTAAGCAGCACCGTTCAGACCACTTATGAAAGAGGTAAGTTGGGCGTCTTGGGGATCTTCGACTTATCTTGTCAACCTCTTTCTCGTTTCCGTTCCTCGCTTGTTACAAAATGATACTAACCTCATTGGATCATCTTAATATTCAGACTATCACTCTTCGTAACGGACTTGCTTACCAACCAGTTCGCAGATACGTTATTGACTTGGCTGGCAGTCTCCGACGCTCCGTCAACCTATCCTCAATCATTTCAAGACAAAATCGATCGATCTAGCACCTTCTAGCACTACATCCATGCCCTTCCTACCCACAAAGTAGATTGCATCTTACAATCTCCCCTACCATTTCCGTGACATCAGATCATCATCTTTGTAGGTAGTCTGATTTGAAAGCACAAACACCAACAATTTCTTCCTCAGCATCTTTATTGCTCATTTTCCGTCGACTCGTCGGCCGAGGATTGTAAACCTCATTGCTTTCATTTTGCGTTCACGGGAATAGGAACCACTTTCCTAGACGTAAAGCCTTGATCACCTCTGCGATCCTTGATAAGCATATCAAAAAAAATTGCGAATTACATCAACTTTTTTGTACACAGCAAAATTGCGGAAGGCCAGCCTTTCTTTCTATTTGCATTGTTTTGCTCTCAATTTGGACTACTTCAAGTACCTTTGAGGTCGCTGCATTTTTTTGGCCAACATCACCTCACACAACATTTCTCGTGTGGGATGATTTTCGACCATCAAACCAACAAGATGAACAAACCGTTTTCTCTGGGGAGACGATCTTCCGGTAGCATCGGCTCCAACACGCCAGTTTCCAGCGGAAGCGCATTTGGAGACCAGCTATGTAGGCAACTCGAAACCCAGCTTCGCCTACAATCAACTAGCAATACGCCGCTTCCCGCAAACCGACCAATCACTCGGAGTCATTCGCTATCAAATCCACATATAAGGACCAGTCTACACAATCATGGATATGACCGTAGACCCCAGTCTGCTACTCTGTACACATTGGACGCTATTGATCTATCCACAAGTCCTATGAGGTCTTCCTTTCTCGATAAGGTTGGTTGATTTGTACAAAGTCATTAACAGTGATAAAAATTTGACGCCGACGTGCTTTTCCCTTGTTTGTCCGTATGATCATGCCCGCCACTCGGCCCATGATGTTTAACAGGCGCAGTTGATGCGAAAGGATTCGAATGCATCATCCGACTCGTACCAGTCTGTACTCTCGAGCGACTCTTCCGCTTCCTCTTACTGCCACCTCCTCACTCCGACTTCAGGTACTTTGGACGAGGCGGGAGAAGGAGAAGGCTGGAACGAATTTTTAAAATTGGGGATAGATCCTATCACAACTCAGTCTACAATCCCAAACCACTGCAAGGCTACTAGCAAGAAGGGAAAGTCGAGCTTGCAATCTAAATTTCCCTTGTTTTTTCCGAAAGAGCAAAAGTCATCTCAGGCCACCCTTCATAATTCCCGACGATACGCTTCAAAATCCGAACAAGTGACGCCCGCCGTAGAAAAGTCAGACCTTTACGAGCTAAAAAAGCAACCAATGCCCAAAAAGTACGGTATTTCGTCACCAAAAGAGAGCTCAAATAAATCAGTCAAATTTGACACCAGCAACCTAATTCCTGGACGAGAATTATCTTCATCTTTTAAATACCAAACAAGGCTGGCAAGACCCAGCTTAGTCAAAAAGGTTTGTCTTTTCAATGGCTCAGAGGATGATAGCTCGCTTCGAGGCTTACTATCTGTTGCTTCTCGTTGTGTAGCCTTCCATCCAAAGATCATTCCCCATCAGTTCTTCACTCGATACTATTCCGGAAGACACTCGATCCAAGGTCTGCTTACTCAGTCCAAACGGTATGACTCTTTGACTCAAAACTGTTGAAGAACCAGGGTGGAGAAGTACCTTCCCTTAAGAATACAACATTTTTTCACACTCCAACTATGTATCACATCACATTGTATATGTCTGTTTCCTTGAGACGATCTTACCGGCATTCACAAAATGACTTCAAATATCAGGTTTGCATGTCTGATTTTAATGTCTGATTTTGGGATTTATCCTCAATCTATATAGCATGCGAGAAGACCTCGGAAGTCATCGCAAAAACAACCCTATTAACTTTCAGTAATCACATTGAATCATTCTTGAGGCTGATTGTAATCTCAAAGTCCAGATTCAATATTCAAATGACATGAACCAATTTCCTCCAGCATCAATCCAACAGACAAATAACTTTCACTAATTTCTCATGTATTTCTCAAAGCAAACAAACCATTCTCCTTATGTTTTTCCGTGAACTTTTCTTACTATCAGTTTTTTTCTGTGACGGCTCAACTGGCTTGTTCAATTCTATTTGTTTTTGTGGTAGCCTACATGAATACATGAATGTTATTGTCTTGTTTAAAGCTCAAAATTTAGTGTTTTCCATCTTGAATCAGTTTACAAGACTCGGGAATTATGATAATTCAATCCTTTCGGATATAAGAGACATCAAGCCCTTGAAGTGTGCCTCGATATCATGATATTCAATGGGCATCAGAGGATCAAAGATGAGTCGACTATCAGGTATTACTAAGATGGAAGCATGAGGTAAAGGGTTGAGCGCCTAGTCTCTACAATCGCGGCTTTGTACTCAATATTTATCTTTGAGATATCAAGGTGTAGGTAGAGAATTTCATTTTGTCAATAAGCTTGATCCTATGACCAATTAATAATTTACCTTCACCTTCAAAATGATAAAACAGAGCTGATCACTGCCTAAGTATTAATGCAAGTGATGTATCAGAAACACAAGAAATATAATTGTTAGTATGATTTGAATATCGGGTCTGTGTTTCTGTTTACTTTATGTCTTGTAGCTACAAATAGAGACCAATAAGACTCAAGGTCATTGAAAATCAGATTTGAGACAATTATTGGAAGCTTAATTTGTCTGGTCATGAAGAGCAATTTATCAAGAGAATCAATGGGTTTGAACACTCTACATCTAAGAAAGAGCCTATAAAAGGGAGATGAAACTGTGACCAATCATATTGCATGCCTATAGATGGCAAAGGTGATAGGATGGTTTGATGAGAGAATCAGTGTGATAGAACTCACACTTTATCTAGAACAATTAAGATGGGTGCAAATGGCAGAATACCAGCACAATTCAAACATCAGAAGTTTAGAACATGTAGTGTAGGTATCCTGAGCCTCCTTTCCATGCTCACAGAGCTTATCCTCCTGTCATCAGAACTATCAGACATGTCAACTTCAGTTGACTGAAGCAAAAGTGTTCAACTGAATTTTTAGACCCTGATCTCTCCAATGGCAATAGAACCTAAGGAAGGGTATCCTTATTCTCATTGATTTCCTGTGTTGAAGCCTAGGTCTAATAACAAACTTGTATGACCCATGACTTTTATACTTCTCCCACCTTATGCCTTGATCATTAGCGGTACTCAAAGTAAGTATGTAAACAT
>MWRH01010920.1:0-15495 GCA_002157025.1 Melampsora abietis-canadensis | reverse complement strand
GATACAAATCGCGCACCCAAGAGATCTGCCCAAAGACGCGCCGTAGAAGATCTCCGATTGAGAATCTTAGCTCTCTTCACATTTGAGATTACATCCCACGTCATTACATTTTTATTCCGATCTTTTTTTTCCCGAAATTGTTTGAAATTTTCTTCAGATCATTTAGATCACGTTTAATTTATTCTTTCTTTCTATTCTCTAGAGGTTTTATTCTTTCTTTTATTCGCTAAAGGTTTCTCTTGAAGGAGTCTATGTTCGTGATTCCCATTACTCGGGCATTTATTTTTCTAGACGTTTCTTCAAGATATTTGATTTCATCAGACGACCTTGTCCAATCCTTTAAAGAATTACCTTTCTCGGATTATAGTATTTTACCAGATAATCCTGTGGAATTCCTTCGAGAATTACCTTTTTTTCTTTCTGAAGAACCCTTTTTCTCTCATACTTTTTATCATCACCCTTTAACCTCTCGCTCTATACGTTTTTATCTGGACCTCGAAGAATACGAAAGGTTATATTCGGACAGACACGTTCGCTACAGAAGCCCAATTATAACACCACCGACTTCTTTAGATTCAGATTCACTTCCCGACTTAGAGCCTATCCCTTAAAAGATCTCTAAAATTTTTCGAGTTTCTTTTTCATTCATTTATTATTGCTATGAATCCTTGGCGTGATGGTAGGAATAGTCCTGCAGTTTCTTCGGTCTTTGGAAGAGACAACCCACCTCATCAAACAACCAGTAGTGAGCTTTCGGATCCTCATGCTATCAGAATTGATTCTCCTCAACAATCCCGCGCGGCACCACGTCTCCCACACTCTCAAACTCCTGTTTCTAGATTAGCTCAAGGGATGAATAATCTAGATTTCACAACTGACAGAGCACCTTTGAATCAACCAGGTCAAATGCCGCATAATCCCCAGATGCAGTATGGTCAACAATCGATGCCGGATTTCCAACCTCAGGTGCCAAACTTTCATACTCAGAATTTTCAAAGAACACCCCGACAGTATCAGAAAAACTTTGTGCCTCAATTCGCTCCTCCCCTGCAATATGTTCCTCCAAATCAGCAATACGTTCCACCACAGTCGACCTTTACGACGAATCATCAATGGGTCCCGCCGCAACCATCCTTCCAGCCGCCTCCACATTTTCAACAAGCTCCGACGTTTCAAACTCAGTTCCATCAACCGCAGCCACAAACAGTACCGGTCCAACCAACGCCAGCTCAAAGACCCCCTTCTAGAGCACCTACTGCGAACGTAACGTTGGAAGGAAGGATGCCAAGGATCCGGGATAATCTCAGGTTTTATGGTGATAGCAGAGGGTTGAAACAATTCATGGTGGAGATTCATGACGAATTGGATGCTTTCAATTGGACCGATGATAAGATGAAAATCAACTGGATTGCTCGACACTTCAACTCACCCACGAATTCTTCCTCCAGTACTCAGATTTGGTTTATGGGTTTGTTACAGAGGAATGCCTATGCTCAAAATTATCTGAATGTGTACGGCAATTTGAAGAATTTACCATATCTACTTCCAGAGTTATCAAGTCTTGATGTTTTTTTAGATGAGTTGATTTATAAGTTTGGAGATAAACATTCAGACAAAACGGCTCGAGAAGAACTGGCATCATGCAAGCAAGGAAAGATGTCTATTGTGGATTATAATTCAATGTTTGAACAACTATCATTTCATGTGAAGAAATCTCAAGAAGACAAAATCCTACAATACGTCGACGGTCTTCATCCAAGCATTCAATTAGAAGCAACAAGGATTTCAGGTTGGGTCAATGAGACAGATCTACTTAGGAAGCAAGCTATGGCCATCGAAGCGGCGGATATCTTAGATTTACGCTCCAAGGTCACGCAGTCTCATCCTCATTTACGCATTCCTGGAGAAGTTTATCGCCACCCACATTCCATAATTCGACCACAGCATCACGTTTCGAATCAACCTTCTACGAGTCGAAACAATGGTCCAACACCTATGGACATCGATGTCAATGCGATGTCTTTGGAAAAGGACGGTTCAAATCCTTTTCCAGTGATTCGTCGGGTGTGCATCTCAAGAGGTTTGTGTTTTGACTGTCTCAAACCTTACGATGACGAGCATAAGAGGTTGCAGTCATTAAAAGGGAAAAGATTCTGTCCTAATCCCCGTGTCAAAATTGAAGAGAAGTTGAAGATTTTGCGTGAATCCATCAAATCAAAACCAGATGATGAACAATCGAATCCGACTCAGATTGCGGCTATCAATTTGGAACAACAAGAATACGCTTCACTTCCATCGGCGGCCATCGAAGGAACTACTCAATTAGTTGAAGCTTATTGGCAGAGCATGAATGGAGCGGATTACTCATCTATCGACAATCAACAATTTGATACGCCAACTGATCTAGACATTCAAATCGATGCTATTCGTATTCAAGCGGATAGTAGTAAGCCACGTCGATTCTTAATTCCTCTGCGCATCATTTCAGATAATCTTCCCATTGCAACTATGGCTCTTGTTGATACGGGGGCGATGGATAGTTTCATCGATGCGGGTTTTGCTGACTTACACCATCTTAATTTGAATCGAAAGATGGTCCCACAGAAACTTTTCGGTTTTGACGGCGGTTCAAGTGTTCAGGTAACAAAGGAGTGGATTGGACGGATGGAATTGATTGATGTAGACAACAAGAAAAATGTCTTGAGGACGAAATTAGGTGTTGCGAGATTGAGTGGAGGGCATGATATGATCTTGGGGTTTCCGTGGTTAGAAGACAATGAAGTGAAGTTGTGGATGGGAAAAAATAAGAAGTGGCTAGACATTGGTGGGACTCAAGTGTCTGCCATTGGTATTGAGGATGAGGCGGTCGAATTATCTGTAGTTTCTTGTGAGCAGGATCTTTCTAGGATTATTTCTCTCTCTTCTGCTTCCAAAACCACAGATTCCTCTTCCACCGTCAAAAACGTATCCGCATCTATCAATCATCGCAATCCTAACACTTCAAACCTCCCTCTGGACAAGTCTTTTCTTTCGAATCTACCAGAGAGTTGCAAGAAGTACTTACATGTTTTTTCTCCACAGGAATTTGTTTTGCCTCCTCATAGACCGTTTGATATTGAAATACAATTGAAACCGGGCTGTGAACCCCCTTTTGGAGGACTCTACAACCTTGCGCCCGATGAGCAATCGGAATTAAAATCCTATCTTAACGAACAGTTAAGTAAAGGCTTCATCCGCCCGTCTAAATCTTCAGCAGCAGCCCCAATCTTTTTTGTGAAGGTCCCAGGTAAGAAGAACAGACCATGTGTCGACTACCGAGGACTTAACAAGATAACTAAGAGAGACAGCTACCCTATCCCAGTCATGTCTTGGTTATTGAACCAGTTGAGGGGTTGTAAGTTTTTTGCTAAGATTGACCTGAAGTCAGCGTTCAATTTGCTGCGAGTAGCCAAAGGTGACGAATGGAAAACGGCGTTTCGCACTCCTTGGGGCCTGTTCGAGTATACGGTTATGCCGTTTGGTCTAGCTAATGCCCCTGCAGTTTTTCAACGATTTATCCAATGGGTGCTACGTGAATACCTTGACGTTTTCTGCTTTGTTTATTTAGATGATATTCTAGTTTTTTCGAAAACGGCTGAAGATCACGCGTCACATATCGAGAGAATTTTGTCAAAGCTATCTGAACATAAACTGACGGCTTCTCCAGGAAAGTGCCAATTTTTTGCTGACGAAGTAGTGTTTTTAGGATTCGTCATCTCCACGAAAGGGCTCAGCATGGATCCTACGAAGTTGAAGACAATTGCGGAATGGCCTTACCCAAAAGAACTGTCGGAACTACAACGATTTTTAGGCTTCTCCAACTTCTATCGACGATTCATAGCAAACTTCTCACAAATTGTGGCACCATTGACGGCATTGACGGCAAAGACGGCGGATGCGAGATTGGGGTTGCTAGAAGAAAAGGCCACTGTTTCTTTTAAAAATCTACGAGATTTATTTTCCTCTGCACCTTTCTTACTACATTTTGATTTTAATGCCCCAAGAGTGTTACAGGTTGACGCGTCAGGATATGCTTACTCCGGTATCCTTTCTCAAAAATCGGATAGTGGAGACTTGAGGCCCGTGGCATACTTTTCAAAAAAGTTGACTGAAGCTGAGCGTCGTTGGCAGATACACGATCAGGAACTCGGTGCGATCGTGGCGTGCTTCCATGAGTGGAGGGCTTGGCTGATGGGAACTCATACTCCGGTGATGGTACTGTCAGATCATGCTAACTTAAGGTACTTCATGACATCGCAGCTTTTGACCCCTAGGCAAGCTCGTTGGGCAACATTCCTGGGAGAATTCAATTTTGAAATCTTGCATACGCCCGGAAAATCGAACCCAGCAGACCCGGCCTCCAGACGTTGCGATTTTGTTTGTGGTAAAGAGGATTCAGCTCGTGTGGTTCTGTTAGGCTTCCGAGAAATAACAAGCATCGGCGTGAATGCAATCCAAATTCGTGACCCGGGACGTTTTGATGTCTCAACTCATACTCCAATTTCACTCGAGCTGACAAGACGGATTGTATCATCTTATTCTACAGATGCGTTGATTGCGGGAGTTCACCCATCGTTTCTTCGGTTTTCCGAAGGATTGTGGTGGTGGAGAGATCGCATCTACCTACCTGAGTCCATGAGGAAGGAGATCTTGCATCAATTGCATGAGTCGGCGTTAGGAGGGCATTGGGGAAGTATGAAGACACTGGATCTGTTGTCCCGTTCTTTTGGTTGGCCAAATGCTCGTAACGATGTTCTGGAATTCATTAAGAGCTGTTCAAGCTGCCAACAGGTCAAAGTGGATCACAGACCAGCACAAGGGCAGTTGATTCCTTTACCTATTCCTGATCGACCTTGGTCCACCATTGGTATTGATTTTATTGTGAAATTACCTTTGTCGAATGGGTTTGACTCGGTAATGGTAGTTGTAGATCATTTCTTGAAAGCGGCACATTTTATTCCGGCGATGGAAAGCTGGAGCGCAGAAGAATTGGCCAGAGCTTTCATCAGAAATGTGTTTCGTTTTCATGGATTACCTGACGTTATTGTTTCAGACAGGGGCACCACGTTGGTCTCGGCCTTTTGGACATCTGTTTTGGGGTTACTCAAAGTATCACCGGCACCCTCAACGGCCTTTCACCCACAGACGGATGGTCAAGTCGAACGTACAAACGCGCTTGTCGAAGATTACCTTCGCCATCACGTGTCTGAAGAACAGTCGGATTGGGCGGATTGGCTCCCTTTAGCTGAGTTTTCATACAATAATTCGGCTTCTAGCTCAACGGGGATGTCGCCGTTCTTTGCATTACAAGGCTTTCACCCTCGTTTTAATTCTTTGACAGGGTCTTCAGGACGACCGAGAGCGGATGGGTTTGTAGAACATATCCAGCAGGTTCAACAAAGATTGGCGGAAAATCTGACGCAGGCCAAGGAAGCACAGGCACGTTTTTACAACAAGGAAAGACGCGTAAACGTGTTGTACCATCCAGGCGATCTTGTTTGGTTGTCACGACGGCATCTCAAGACGAGAAGGACCAACAACAAGCTGGATTACAGACGATTGGGTCCTTTTCGTGTGATAAAGATGGTTGGACGTAATGCAGCTGAGTTGGACCTTCCTGATGAATTAAACCGTTTACACCCAGTCTTTAACGTCTCTCTATTGATGCCATTTGTAGGACGACCAGAAGAAGGGACTAATGCTGCGCCGCCAAGATGGAATTCACTGCTACTACAAGAGGAGCCGAGGATTAAGACCATACTCAATTACCGTAGAAACACCTCAGGGCTACATGAGTATCTCGTTAGATTGGACGGAGCATCAGACCTTGAGGACTTTTGGATGCCACTAACTCAAGTGCCTCTCGATTATGATCATTTTTTTGAACAGTTTCATAGGCTTTCGCCGAATTTAGGACCCGGCCCCCCGGAGGCTGTCTGGATATCAAGGGCGCAACGTCGTGTGCATTTGGCTCAAGAAGGAAGGGCTGCAGTTGGACCGTAGGATTGTTTTTAGCTGTTCATGCCAACCCCTGTGTGCCTAAACAAGCCACTCAAGACTTGGGTATGTGAAGGCTAGACGGATTTTTTTTGTCCGAAGCGGTATAAGGGTAGTCATAAATTGTCATGAACTGCGCTCGACATGAAACAAGTAGCAGTCGAACAGAAGATTACTCAAGAAATAGTTTATGATCACAAAATATCAGATTTACAAATCTTAATTAACAACAAGTCATGATGAAGGTTAACAGATTAAAACGGAAATATATGTGCCTGATTTAGGTTCCTACAAAACGCTATGACTGATAATTATTGTTATATATATCTTGTAACCTTGTGATCCCTATGCTTTTTCTTTATCGGAATAATTACTATATTACTCTCTCTTTTTCGTTTGGTTTCTCCGTTCTGGGATACAAATCGCGCACCCAAGAGATCTGCCCAAAGACGCGCCGTAGAAGATCTCCGATTGAGAATCTTAGCTCTCTTCACATTTGAGATTACATCCCACGTCATTACACTAAGCCAATTACGCCAGGGGCGGGTAAGGATGGCGAATATCGGGATTCACAGTGTTGAGGACCAATGAGCACATCCCCGGTCCCATAGAGAGCAAAGCTCCACGACCACCCATACTCCAAATAAAGGAGTAGACATCTATGATGCTACAGAATGCTACCCTTTATAGCTTTACGCGGCAATATCTAATGCAACAATCAGCACGAGAGTGGGCACAACTCAAAGGGAATTGCTCGTGACATTGAATGGATTAAAAATCCCAAACAATAGAAAATAACTTATCTCGACAAGAAACATCGAAGTCAGGTAACCAAATAATAAGTGAAAACACGAAACAATTAGAAGCTAGGATAGAGAAAGATCAAAATCATAAAATCATTCAAATAATAACTAATGATGAAAGCAACAAGCAACCATGCAAGCAATAACAAATTTTGCAATCAACAACTGGAACACTACCGAGGAAACACCTGCTCCATGTCCCTATTCACCCTTTCTGGCTCTCTACCTGGCATGGTTATGGAAAGACCACTACAACACGGAAGATTACACGCAAATCGACTTCGATTAGGTGATATAGACGGACCCGGAAGAAGTCCTCCTAATTCTTTCCCTACCCCCGTTGCCTTGATCTGGGGGGGTTCACGAGTGACACCCTCTCCCTGTTGCTGATTTTTAAAGATACCATCCCGAAATCGTTGACAAGTCTCTATATGATGAGCGTAAGTAAGTTCTTCGGAAAGGTTATTGCGATCATCTACAGTGTTCCATGTCGAAGATTGAGCCAGTTTATTCCAGTAAGGATCTTTGGTTGCTTCATCATCAAATTCGTAGTTTATGGTCTCCGTATACCCTGGAGGGAAGGATCGATTGGCTTCCTGGAGTGGAATTGTCGATGGTAGATGGAGATATTCTATGTGCAACGCAAGCAATGAAACAATACGAAGATGATAACAAAACAATATAATAGAAAGCAACTTGATAAGCTCAATCAATTAGAGTAGTAGAGTGTAAACTGACGTTTGAGGATCGGATGGTTCCTCATGGGAGTGATGGTGAAGCTCATACGGCTTGGACACATCGGTGGTAGCAAGTTTGAGGAAAATTGGGTGTCCATAATGAATCAAATCCTTGAAGGTATAGCTTTTGGGGTAGTATCAACGTCAAGTCAAGAAAATCAGGATGAAAGATGAATAGTTCGAAATAATAAATTGAATGAATATGTCAATTGTTTGAGAAAGCTTTTCTTTGAAGACAAGAATCAGGTGTTTAGTTTGGGAAGTAAAGCTTTGAGGGAGAGTGGTAAGCAAACAAGAGAAACATCTCAGGTGGTACCTTTTATGAAGGAAAGCTCACACATTTCGAGATCAGCTTGACTGAATCATTATGCGCACTGCTACTCATCTCTGGCCATCTCTGATAGGCACTTCTTCCGACTCAGCTTCAAGATCGCGTGTTTCATTAGGCACACGGGGAATGGCTCGCAGAATCACTTGATTGGATATCCAGGGACGGGCTTTCTGAAAGCTTTTCAAGCAGCATCTCAACGTCTATTTTAAAGGACCTCAGATGTTGAAGGTTGATAGGGAGGAATTCACGGGTTTTCAAGTCCTTCAAGGAAAGCTCACTCAGTGCATGTCATGTAGCCGGACTGGCTTTGGTTGTCTGAGTCATGTCGAAGGATTGATACCCGCAGCTTCTTTGCCAAAAGCGTGGGAGTAACAGTACTAACACCAATGGTGTTCTGAAAGGCGGGAAAGCAAAATATAGTATGCCTTCTCCTCGTACCCCTTCCCATCACCTGATTTTCTCGCGGATTGCTTAATGGCATATAAGACTGCCTAAAGAGTACATGATAATTAGTATGGTGAGTGATCTACCTAATACGATGGCTATCTGGTCGAAATGTCTCTGTCTTTTGGAAAAGCAAGTGCGAATGTTGACATTCGAGTGCTCTGATCTCGAGAAGCAAATATCAGTTGATTGTTTGACTCATTAGCGATTTTTTGATTAAATGAAGGGAGTATCGAAGATATAGGGCTGCAGTTCTCCAGACATCAGATTAACATGGATAATATGTAGTGAGGATGTCAAAGAGAAATGATCGAAAGCTCAATATCCAGAGACAAAGAGGAACATGACAAGATCACTCAGAGTGACTCTGACTTTTGCTCAAGTTGCTACCCTTGCGGGACCGGGTCGCCCAATTGTGGCACATCCCGGATTAGACGGTCGAGGATCCGCCCCGAGATGCCTGGACGTGTACAGTGTGAGTCTGGCGAACTCCACCGGGTTCAGATTTGATATCAATCGGACTCCGAACAACGGTGATGGGACCAAACCTCAGCAATTCTAATCAAACACTCAACTCAACTCTTCAACTCTACAAGTTAACTCGAAAACACCCAAATCAAGCGCCAAGAATACTACCTACGAAAGATGTCTGAACGAAAGGTCCTCAACAAATAGTTGAGCATATCTCTCATCAAACTTTATTTCTCAAACATACACGAGTTTTACATAAACTGATTGATGGCTTGTTGTTGTAGTTATCCACCTGATTTCGATCCAGCTAAGATTCCTAGAAGGAAATTAGGTAAAGACAGACAACAAGTCGTTCGTCTTATGGCACCTTTCTCCATGCAATGCAAATCATGTACAGGTAATAACGAATTTTGATTTTTGTCTTTGCTGAGTGAAAGATCTATGTTAACTTTGAACTTTCATATCTTTTTTATTAGAATTTATCTATAAAGGGAAGAAATTCAATGCGAGGAAGGAAGCTGCTGCTGGTGAACATTATTTTGGTATCAAGATCTTTAGGTGAGTCGATTTTTGATAAAGTACTCGTAATGATTTTGTTTGACTATCTGATTTGATATCGTAAGCTGATCATGAATCGGTCTCTTGGTTTTTTTCAACAGATTTTATATAAAATGTCCTAGATGTTCGAATGAAATCACATTCAAGACAGATCCAAAGAATTCAGATTATGTAGCCGAACATGGAGCACAAAGGAATTTCGAACCATGGAGAGAAGAAGAAGCCAAGAAAAACGAAGGATCAGAAGATGAAGACGAAGTAGAAAGGTTATTAGCAAATGAAAGATCCGAACTAGAAGAAAAAGAAGAGGATTCAATGAGAAGTTTAGAAAAGAATCAGATTGAATCGAAACGAGAGATGGAAATTTTAGATAAATTACAAGAGATTCGGTCTAGGAATGCACGCATGGAAAGGTCTTTGCAGAATCGAAATGCCGATGGTGTATTGAGTAGTATAAGTAGTCGGGTTGATTCTGGTTTAGCTGGTGTTAAGGAACTGGAAGAGGAAGAGAGTAGGTTAAGAGAATTAGAAGAAGATGAAGCTGAGGTGGCTAGATTCTTTTCCAAAGTCAATAATCCACAAGCATTTTCAGTCTCTTCAAGTAATCAGATTTCTCAACCTATAGCCTCTGGATCAGGAAGCAATCTCTTACCATCTACATCAGCTCAATCAACTATTGAACCAGTCGAACAACCAACTGATGATCCATCAACGTCGAATCCAGAAACAATTACTATCAAACGGAAATATACAGAAGCAGAACCCGATGTGAAATCTCTCTTGTCTGAATCTTCTCGTGAAATGCTCACGAATGTCAGTTTTACAAAACTACCACCTAAGAAGAAAAAATCGAATTTAACCTCTCAATTCGGGATTAAGATTGTGAAGAAAACGAAGTCATGAGATTGAGAGAAAACGAGTGATACTTTCCATTATGCTCTTCACACATCGTCTTGTCTATTTGTCTATTGTATTTTCATCACACTTTTTTCTTATAGTTTTTTGTTCAATCTTACCAATGATGCTTAACTATAGTGTCAGTGTAATCACATGAGGAGAATTTTCTGATCGAGCTCTTTGAAAACCTGTATGTCCATAAAGCATGATAGATAATGCGACTCGGATCGTATAAATTGTAAGAAAGAAGCCCATATTGAATCCGTTTACTGCTCTCGATCATTTGCAGTTATCTTCTATGTAGTACAAATGTTGGGATATTGTCACAGCACTCACCCAGAGGTTATCCTAGAATGAGATGTCTACATTGTCTCCATCGAAACACTCTAGGTGACGTGAATCACCAACTTATGATATCACAATTCAGGAAAGGCTACAATCTGTTCATTGTTTTCCTTACATAATATCTTTATTTTCATTTCCTAATTCCAAAAAAAATTCAATTTGTTCAAAATGAAGTAGTTTATATCTAGTGATCCATCGACTATCGCTTTTCATCAAACAAAATTCCTATTCATTTGCAGCTGAACCGGGATTCTAGAAAAAT
This sequence comes from Melampsora abietis-canadensis, assembly GCA_002157025.1. Lineage (NCBI taxonomy): Eukaryota > Fungi > Basidiomycota > Pucciniomycetes > Pucciniales > Melampsoraceae > Melampsora > Melampsora abietis-canadensis. The sequence continues at coordinate 4,611 of MWRH01010920.1, read as the reverse complement.
CGATAAGATCAAAGTTAATTCCATGACCAAGACTCAAGATGATTGAGCAAGATCTTTTTAGATAAACTTTCACGAATACTAACCTTATAACGGACTAAAGCTCTCTTGCGTACGACTGAATGGTCGACAATCGGTTTAGGGTACCCTAATTTTTTGAATTTATCAGGTGAAAGAGCCTTATAAGGCTCATGAATGGCTAGAAAGCAAAACAGAAATTTCGAAAAGGATCAATAAAAATGGATTTCATTCTTGGTTGAAATAAAGAAATTTGGTTTCTTACCTTTACCTGAAAGTGATTCAAGTTCAGGTACATATTTTCGTATGAAATCTCCATTCGGATCCGATTTTTCTGATTGAGATAAAGGAGCAAAGATTCTAAAGTACGGTTGTGAATCGCAACCCGTTGAAGATGACCATTGCCAACCACCATTACTATACAAAAGAGATACACATCAGGTTTTAGGTTTAGATAAGTTTGAAAAAGCTACATTGAGAACTCAACTTGCTACCTAGATCTCCATCTACTAAGTGTTGCATAAACCATTTTTCTCCAATCCTCCAATCAATCAATACTACTCACAACAGAAAAATCAAAATGAACGTCAATTTGTTAAATCTCAAGACACAGGATCAATATAACTTACAATCTTTAGTTAAGAACATAGCCACACACATCCTACCCCGATTATGCATATAGCCCATTTCTAAGAGTTGTCTCATACAAGCATCAATAAATGGATACCCAGTTTTACCATATTTCCATGCATCAAGTTTGGTTTCATCTTTTTCCCATACCATTGTATCATACTTTTGGTTGAAATTTTGTCCCATACTTACTCTTGGCCAAGCTACAAGTACCTAAGATTGTCAAAGAAAACCGAAAAAGTAAGTTGAAAACAAGGTTTTAGTGCATTGGGAAGATTAGGAAACGAAACAAACATGCTGATAAAAGTCTCTCCAGCCTAATTCACTTTGCCACATCCCAATGCCAGTTTCACGTTGCTCAACCTGAAGTTTCTGATTGCCTTTTTTCCCGTTCTTCTCTAACGTAATTCTAACACAAGTCCTAGGAGAAATGATTCCAGCAGCAAGGTAAGCAGATAAACGAGATGTACCAGGTAAATCAGGTCGGTTTCTTAATGTTGAGTATTGGTCTAAGATTGTCGGCACGCTCTTGGATTCGGATTCCGTTTGGAATAGCTTGGTTTGTTTGGATTCTCGGGATTTTAGTGATGTGTTGACAAATTGATCTAAGAGCTTTTCGAATCCAAATCGAAAACATAACAAAGCATAAGCTTCCGATGTTTTGGGGGATCATACTCGTTGTTCATAAAAGACGAAGGAGGATAAAAATCTAATTCACTTTCATTGCAGCCGTCTCGCCTGCTATCCAATAATCTCGAATCCTCTTGGCTTCCTCGTCAGGAAGTTCGAACCCGGGGATGAAAGATGGGATTTCAACCTCAAACAAGCTTTTGAGTCGGTCATCATGCATCGCAGTAGGATCGTTGCTTTCGACATCTGATGCTGGATCAAGATGACTAGATAAATCATTGTTAATGATGTTTGCCCAATTCTTTTGCCACTACAAACCCCCACCCAAGAACAATCTGTCAATTTTTGGACTATGAAGAATCTGGGAAATATAAAGCATAAAGGTACGTACTGGACTAAAGACTGAGTACGGTTTGTTTTCTTTTGTGAGGACTTTGCCAGGTTCGACTAGACATGTATCGTGTGAAAGATCCACTTGAATGCCTTGAGGATTGCATAAGTTGATTAGTTCGATATCTCGACGAAGTTCATCGATCTAAAATCAAGCATAGAAGTGATGTGATATGAGGATCACGGAAATGAACGCGTTTAGTCAGTCGCGTCTGATCTGACTTGTTTCGAAAGTCAAATCGAAATCACGAACCTCGTGCTCAATATTAGCAAAGATTCGAGTGACATCCCACTTGTTCAATAACTCCACCACTCGCTTCGGAATAGTTTTACGTTTCTCAATCGAGATTGTATAAAGTGGAATATTGAGTTTACGAAGACGAAGACGAAGATCCATGAGATTACGTAGTACAAAATCGATCCTTCTAGCTGATCGATCATGAGAATGATAGTCTCCAGGTGAAAAGATATGGAGCACTATTAGATGAGCTTGAAGTGTTCTTGCGGCTTGAGAGGCAGCTGATAAGGCTCGATTATCGGAAAGTCTCAGGTCTCGCATTCGCATCCAGTATACTACGATTGGTCTTTGCTCATTCTTTGGTTTTAGACCTGTAGGAGGTTTTGGATCCTTGGGGGTTTCTAATAATTGAAGTAGTTCTTGATACGGGGTTTCTTCATCAATGCTTTTCTTTGAATCGTTTTTTGCTATCTTTGTGATTTTCTTCTTCCCTGGACTCACTAATGCCTCTGAGGCAAGACGCTTGAGAGTGGCCATATTATAAAAGTTACTGAATGATTGATATGGTCGTCGAAACGTGGTCGTATGTCGAAAATTGATGAAGCAAGGGAGAACAAGACGAATCGATTTGTTGATCTGACGTTGGCACATGCAAAATATACTCGATAATTTATTTGACAAACCTCACCCTGCCTCAGTCTGAGGCTCGATGGAAAAAATCATTCGGAATCAGATACTTAGGTACAACATGGGTCGGATTGGGATGAACGTAATGAATTCATACCGTGGAGATTCGAATCCTCATATCCTTCTCTTGACTTCCTTCATTCATCACCCAAATCATGCCATCCCTCGAGACCCTTTCGAGCACGGGCCACAAGTGACCCTTCTGGTGCAGATCTGTAGAAGAAGGAAAGCGCACCCATGTGGTTTTCAATCTCAATCATCATCACAATCTCCGGAATATTTTACACTCTGTGTCATGGGCTTCATCAGGCTTCATTCCGCTTGTGTTTCTGAGGAGATGAAAATGATGTGGTGGTAAAGTGAGTTAAAACTTAAGTTACGGCCACTTTTGAAAATGTATGCGCAATTCAGGACTAGATGGTTTTTAGCTCACTGACTCAAGAATAAAGAAGAATAAGCATCATCAAGTCAACTCTTTAGCTTCGCCTTTTGTTTATAACATTGTAGTATTTTGTAACTGATCCTGATGTTATTAAATGTAAAGCTTTGCTTTTACCCGATGAACCAGGTAAAGACCTCAACTCAAGATTTGAAGTTGCACTGCCTATTTCCAGGCGCGAAGAAATGGCTTCACTGGTGGGCAACAGCCAACACTCAAGCCATGTTATTCCCAGCTCAGAAACAAATGGATCTAGATGATCCTCCCTTGCCTGGAGATGAAGACAATGATAAGGACTCTTAACCTAAAGGCAAGAGCAGCAATCAGAGAAAACCCCAAAATAGAGCTAATTTACCAGCAACTATAAACGCGCAGGAGTCAATGCACCGCGTCTATTACATGCTCTGGTATGTACTTATTTTTACTATTTGCTCTATCTTTTCATTTCCAAAATTTCGATTTCGAATATTTTTAATCTAAAATGCATTCCTCCTTTCAATCCAGTGACGGGAAATGTGGAGTCATTGCTGGTATGGTTCAGCTGTTAGCGTTGGCACAAAGTCTAGAGCAGGATTGTAGGGCAGAGAGAAAGGTTGTCTCAATTGCTTACGGTTCATCTAACAAAGATTGGGAGGTGGTGGTTTAGGCGATTGGAATGGCCCGACCCACCAAACGCAAATACCAACCCAACAACGGCCGTGCACCCGATACAACTGAGGAACTCCTTGCTAATGTTGATAGTACAAAAAGAAGAAAAATCATATGCAGAAAAGGACCTGGTCGACCAAAGGGCTCTCAAAATATCATTCAACCCGCCCTAACAACCTATCAGTCTTATACAAAAGGTGTTACCCTTGGAAGCACTAACCAATGCTGGCAATCATCAACCCTGGAATCCCTCTATGAAATGTTTGGTCCATTATGGGGTCATCATTCAACAGTCAACGGTTCCAAGCTATTTGCAGTACTAATGTGACGGTTCACAAAGCGCTTGGACGCGGAACTTAATTAACAAAGGCTTGTATACTTCCTTTCACAAGGGCAGACTCTCTTGCACAAAGCAATTCTTGATGTGGACAAACTTTTCAAGGTAGCATTCGAATTAGATCAACCCGCTTCTGCCGACTGGTTTATGCAACACCTATTCCACGGTCACACACCCCTCACACCATCTCTTGCTCCTATTTTTTCGATTGCCGTCAGCAAAAGAGAAGTATGTTGTCATGACAGCAACCATCAGGAGGACGTATCTGACGACTCTAGAACTGTTCTAAGCATCATCAGTTCATTATTTTGGGATGCTGCACTTGGATACAAAGACACCACACTAATGATAGGCCTATGGGCAGAGAATGTACGTTCGCACGCACATGACATAGCAGTACAAGCCAGGTAGTTGCAAGCCACGCGGCTCACCACAGGATATAACTTGTGGTTGTCCTGTGTGCAAATTAGAGAGATGGAAGAACAATGAGTTGAAATAAAAAAGGTAGGTGAAGTAAGCTGCTCAATTTCCACCATGCAAGAGGTGAGACATCTTTTGATGTGATTGTTCTGAGTTCCATGTTTGCATGTGATGAGT
>KZ120717.1:1120-13621 GCA_002157025.1 Melampsora abietis-canadensis | reverse complement strand
CAACTATAAAACACAACAAAGTCACAGACAAGGTGAGGTGAGAAAGCAAAGAAAGGTGTAAAGCCTGAAATGTTGATCAGCAACAACCAGCAGAGGAAAATGAATTATGGATTGATGACTTCCCAAGAAGCCATCAATCATTTTTGACCGCTGTTGACCATTTTGTTTTACAAAACAGGAAAACTTTTTACAGCACGGTACCATAAAAAACTTTCCCCAATTTTTAAGGATTGATCGTAAAAATCTTGACTTGAGCCCCCCTAATGTATAGATTTAGAAATATGCATTTATGCCAAGTATGCATTATGGTGGTTTAGGCCTATTGACATAACCCCCGAAAATGCATAGCAAAAATGGTCTCCCCAAATTATGCATTAGCGCGGGTTTGACGTAGGTGTTTCATACAAGTCGGAAAGGTAGCTTCCCTCGTCTTGGTTTACTTCTTAACTTCATAGCCTATTCTAATTATCTATCCAAATGGTTCAATGCCAAGAAGGAAGAAACAATTCCTTTACACACAATTGTTGAACTCCCCAAACTGGTTTACTGCATGGATCCGTGTTCCTCGGACCATGTAGACTGTCTCGAGCTTCTCGGTACACTGATTGCTTGACGGTCTTTGACCCGAGTCAGCCCGAGCCTGCTCTACTCGAAGCTTATTTCTGGACTCCTTGAAGTCTTGACCAGGACTTGACCACTAAAATTACCTGCCTCATTTGCCTCAGCAAGCCACCATGAGTGGTTCTTTACTACGGCCATTTAACCACCTGCTGACTTCAAGCATTCCATCAAGCAGATGCATTTCTAAGAGTAAGCTGTCAGAATCTTACCAGTCCATTGATGTACATACTTCGCGTACCGTAAAGTATTCTGACACGAGGGTCATCTTCTTGCTCACCCAGACGGAGCCTCCCGGTGGTTTTCAACGCGGCAAGATAGAGATCTCACTCGACCTGCTTTCTGCTTTGATATCGATGGCGTCTTGAAAAAGGGCTCATCTGTTTTACCCGAAGCGAAAGAAGCCCTGAGGATTCTGAGCGGCCATAATGCTGAGGGACATAGGTCAGCTCCTTTGATTTGAGATCGATTGGCGATTTATAAGAAATCATTGAGCCACTATCGAGGTTTTTATCAGGTTTCCCTTCATATTATGTACCAATGGTGGAGGTTTGCATGAGTCTGATCGCTGCCAAAAGTTGACTAATGAGCTCGGCGTTCCTGTCAGCCTTTCCCAATGAAATTGCCCGAGTGATAGCTTGAAGAACTTATGAACCTTCAATCATCAAGCACTTCAGATATCTCCCAAATCACTTATCCAATCCCATACCGTATTCAATCAGTTTGCTCCGCTGTACCATGACAAAGCGGTACTGGTAGTAGGTGGCGCCAGTGATCGCTGTCGTAAAATTGCCGAAGCGTAAGCTCGAAATCTTATGTATCACTTCCAGAATCGGCGTGACTCTATGCTTCATTGTAGATGCCTTTGAATCTCTCCCCATTTTCAAGATTTGCCACTCATGATGGTCAAGAAAAATTGACTGCTATGTTCCTGTTCCAGATACGGTTTTTCGAAGGTATACACTCCCCAAGATTTTCTGCGCTGGAATTCAGCAGTATGGCCATTTTACAAATTGTCTGAGCGAGAAGTTTCTAAGACAAAGGTAAGTTCTTTGCTTGAAGATGCTTGTAAGACGAGTTTGCCATCATATCCTAATATTTTTGATCGCCAGCACGAGGATATGTCCAAGATTCCATTCAGCGCCATATTTGTAAGCATACTTTTAAATGAAGAGGTTGTTGCGCTACACACTATCGTCTGACCTAGATCAAAACGCTACTATACATGCAGGTTATGCACGATCCTTTTGACTGGGGCCTGGCCACCCAAGTCTCGATCGACCTATTGACATCAACAGACGGGATCATCACGAATCCGATCAAGTTTTCAAAGGGTAGTGATACCCTCAAACATATGCCGATATATTTTTCCAACCCAGACTTCATTTGGGGCAATGAGTTTTGCCGCCCACGCTTTGGACAAGGAGCATTTCAAGTACAATCATTTCCATAACTATCATACATGGCATAAGGATCTTATCATCTGATCAATTTACGTAGATTGCACTTCGCGAGAATTATCGACGGCTGACCGGCCAGGAGCTGAAGGGCTGGGTCGGCGGAAAGCCGTCTCGTGAAACATACCAATTCGCCGATCGCTTGCTGAACGATATCGCCCGGCTTGACGGCGATAAAGCCAACAAGCGAAACGGGAATGTATATATGATCGGAGACAGTGGGTACTAGTAGCTTTCAATACCTTTTCCATGATTATACTAAGATATTCTGATGGTTCATCAGACCCGGCATCCGATATTCAAGGCGCAAACAATTATGGCTGGGNNNNAAATCCGTTCGATTTTAAACCTCTACGGAAAAATGCTTCAAACTAATTTGCAAGATAAAATTCCTGTGTGCAGAAATCGGTACTGGTTCAAACAGGAGTTTTCACTGGGAAAAAATCCACTGACTCTGAATTCCCACCTACTGCTGTACAACCCAATGTCTTGGTCAGTCACCATGTTGTAGCCCTTGATATTCTGAAGCTATGGACTGATATTTGCGGCTACTCAGGATGCTGTCAAATGGGCGTTGATGCAAGAGGGATACCGTGTCTAGCCCAGTGGAAAATTTTGCACTTGGTAATCACCTGCACGCCTGTGCATATTGTTTCGGTGATTGAATCTTTCGTTTCGTTTACTGACAGAGGTGAAACCCCGTGTTCTGTGTAATCGAAAGTTCTTTTTGGCGGCACCATTGATCGAGTCTTAGTCCATCAAGATTATATCGAGAAATGCATCTTATTGAATTTGATGACATGCACATTTGCTGATGTTTGAGTAACATCTTCATGACTCGTGTCGTAATTGATTCATGCTAAGAAAATTCTTCTCAAGTGATACGGACTTAGGGCAAGATTGTGCTTTGTATCGGTTTCATGGCAAAATAATCGTAACATCAAATGATCGTCATGGATTGAGAACAAAATTTCTTGGTATCATTCCTGGAAGTCATCCAATGATTTGAAATCTAAAATGTTTATTCAATTGACACAGTAATCACACTCTTCCTTATTGATGAAAGAAAACATACAAAACATGAAAGCCAATCTAATCACGAGTAAAAACAAAAAAATAACTTATGACCAAAAGTTGGGGCCGAGATGATTTGACGTTCCCCATTTATTCGTTCCTTCGGCAGCAACTCCACCCCAACGCAATTCCACCTGGGACATGATTTTGCAGGCCTTCTTCACCCACGAAAGACAAAATTGACGGAATTGTCACTCGTAGTGTAGCCTCTACAAGAGCCAGTCGGGTAGTGAGGTACACATCCACTCCATATCCCTAACATACTGCTGAGAATCCAAAAAGCAGAGAAAAATTCTGCCAAGAGTCTGCACCTTTATACATACCACTTATTTAACATTTCTGATGGTTCTCTGAACGACTGAAGGCAGTACCACCGATCAACTGATCATCATCTATGAACAGTAATTTTTTTGCCTTGATTGATGGTATTTTATGTAAAAAGCCGGACATGCCTAGAACGGCGTCTATTGAGAGAGATGTCCAAAGCACCTCTTTTCGTGTCTTGTGAGATTAGCAAAGGTAGAGAATGAACTCCCGCACGTAAGACATCTGTTTCCTATGTATCAACTCAATATCAGAATCACTCATTGTACGTTGAAGCAATTGAAACTTCAAGAAGTCGTTTAGACGCGACTGACGTTGTTTTTCAACTTGTGTCTTGCCGTGCATTTCGTTCTTGGAGCGTCGTGAGCTGCAAAGATCAACTGGTCATAGTGAAGGAAGCGTAAGTAATATGTAATATTTAGCCCTGATGTTCACAGTGTCAGGCCCGAGATTAACCCACGGAGGTCAGACCTACATCAAGAGCGCACATGCGGTCAGTACACTGAGTTGATGATGATGAGGTGTTAGACAAGACCTTACCTGGCCCTACTCCTTCCATGAACCAGCTTGGATTCAGGATAATTTTTCGACGGTGAGTTCTTTGTCTGCAAAAGCCACAGAAGGTTGAAGTATCAGTATTTCTTGGAAGAGATCAGTGATATGGATAGGATGACTGACTGAGTTAGGTTGAGAAAAATTATGAGAACGTGTCAAAGCCGATGCTCCAAGATCTTTCGGCGGCATGAAGGGAGTCAGAGCGTCCCAAGCACGGAGACTTGGAGTAGCGTGGCCTATGTCTACATATGGACTGAGCGTGCCAGATGAAGAAGCTAGAATGTAGGCATGAAGTGGAACGGAAGTGGTAAATCGACCTAGCTCATCATAAAGTTGACCTGCCATGAACTCTTACTAACCTTTGGGAGATCGTGCAGTGTGGCTCCAGGGTGGAGATGTAACGTTAGAGCGGGAAAGGAAGCGGATATCGAAATCATTTTCCCCCTTATCACTGGAGTCTGGTGTTGAATCTGATGCCTTGTCCAGCTCACTATCATGAACGTTATTGATCACTTGGTAATGATCCAAGTATCTCGGATCAGATTTCGGATCAGAAGGAGAAGGATGGACAGGAGATACTGCTGAGACAAGGGGATTTGAAGTAGTTATAGAGAGAGGCGAAACTGGGTTAAGTAATTTTCGTAATGAAGGGGGTAGTCGTTGGGCATATTCATCACGAGGCGGAAGGTTGAAAAACGGATTACTATCGCTAATTTCTTCATCTAGAACGTTATCATGACTGAGTTGAGCCTTTGAGATCATACTTTCTGATCGTCATAAAGATCAACATGTAAAGTGACAAGGATGAAGTGAATTGAGGTAACAAGTTTGGTTCTTTATAAAAGTAAGCAATATATGTAATCAGGTGACTCCAAATGGCACCTCAAAGCCTTCCTCGAACTGAGAGTCAGACAATCTTTGTTTACATAGGTAGCTTAGGTCCACTGGCTGATTCAATTTATTTGTGACCCGGATGAGACTTGTGAGTACTTAACTCTGTGATTCCTTATCTTCAAAGAAATTCGCTTGTCAAAGCAAATGATCCGCAGAGTCCTGTCCCAGCCAAAGGTCGGCTCTGAGCAGATCGTTCTAAAATTACACCTACCTTCCGTTTTCGACGCTCGTTGGATAACACCGGCCGGCAAGGTCTGGAACTATGTATTCATGCATCATGATGCTCTGCCAAGAGTCCAAAGGCACCCAAAGATGGTCCTTGACAATTTTTCCCGCCAAGAGAGTTGAAGCAGTCTTGAAGCCTTTGTAAGGTTTAAAAAGTTTTCCAAAAGACGATGGGTTGGTCATATTTTGTCAGAGCCTTCCAAGTTTCGGCAAAGGTTTTGCCAAAACAGTCAAGAATAGACGGACTTACACAGCATGGTGTGAAATAAGCTTCAAGGAATCAAACTCTGGGTAAGGGGTCCCCCTAGGTTATAAGTCGTCAGTCTCGACAGCTCACCATAGTCGTATTTTTTCAATGCAAACCGCTCACACGGGGAATCGGGAATAATTCGCTCTAACCTCTTCGGCGGTGTCACACTCGATAACATGGGACAGGGATGCCCATTTCAGCATGTTCATCAGTGATGAGAATTCCTTTCAAATCAGTGAAAAACATTCTTATATCGCTCACATCCATAGACGGTGCTCGAATGTAAGAGTATCCTATGATTTCCTATCTCACCCAAACAACATTATGGTTAGTTTTCGAAATGGATTACGTATTTGATATGAACACCGCATGGTTCGATAAGGGGTTTCACTAAGGTAAGGTCTTGAGTTCATGGGTCGAGCGGTGTAAAAATTAAATTAACTCGCGCTGTTAGAGCAACCCCTTAAGTCCGGAAGGAAAATCATACATATGAATAGAATGACGACCCCCCCCTTATACATCATAGCATATCAATATTCCTCCGTCAACGTAAAAGTGAGTCTCTCCACAATGCGAAAGGCACAATGTTTTTTTGGTGTTTTTTGAGGGTGATTAATTCTCGGCTATTATGTATATCCTTTCGTGATACAGTCGTTTAAGGAAAGCTTGCAACAAATTCCCCGCCAAACTGGTCCGGTTTTGCGGGCAAACTTGAGCAAGCTTTTCTTAAATGACTGTATATTTGTCAAACAAAGGATGAACCCAAGATAGGAAGAAAAAGTACGTAATGGAGAGATAATTTAGATTGATGAAAACACCATATCCTGAACATGTACAACACCACAAGGGGCAATTTCAAAACCTAAACTTTATCCATCTTGTTCAGCATTGCCTCAGCTTTCCTTCCCGTCAGATCGGTCTTCCACACAAGAGAGTCAAGTCAATAAATTTTCTGGCTCATATTGAGTCGATTGAAATTCAATTATGACTACATACTCCTAGGTTGACTCGAATGGTATCGCAAATCAGCATGCGATAATTCACGCTTGAAGAAACCCAGACGCGACGGATGATGACTGGCGTCATGGTGGGGCGAGATATGTGCATGTCACCATTAAGGACTATGAATGATATGTATGTATATTCAATTCAGAAAAGAAGATGATCATGTTCGGGGAAGTTTACTAGAGTTTGCCTCCATTTGTTTGACACCTCTCTAAAAACTGCCCGGGACGATGGTACCCCAAAACTTACCCCTTCAGGACTCAGGAGCAAGTACATATGTAAGGTCCAAAACCCAGAATTTGCTGAAGCAGTGTTACAGGTCAAACTTTGTAACGGGAATAAGAAAAGGAAGAACTTCAAGGTTTTTTCTTCATGTTTCTTGAACCAAATCCTTGAAAGAGGGCAGTGTAACGAACTTTACACATCTAGAATATCAATATACATACATAATAATACGTATGTGAATTTGTAGGTCGCATAAATTAAACCATTCCAGCCTGAGGAAAAAATGCTCACGTGAAGTTTGATGTTGCAAATCATCTCCTGATGTCATACCTTTTCCGTTCGTTTACGAACTTTGCAACCACGATCTTAGATGGAAGTTAAACCGTCCGGCATTCGAGCCGGCCAGTGGGATGTGAAATCTTCAGCTGCTGCTTTCCACAGAGAAGAAAATTCAGGAGCGAAACTATGGAGTAGATGTGAGTGTCCGATAAGTAAGGATCAGCCCGAGCCCCGACCACTATCCTTTCAGTAGTGGCCCGCCCGCCCCCCGAACCGATGGTCAAAAGACATCCCGGTTCGGAAGTCCCCGATTGAGTTTTTTGCGGAAAAACTTGCTGCCCGTACTCCGACCGGGTTACTCGCCGGATATCCGGTGCTTGGCCAAAAAGCGTTCCTGACCCAAGGTTCAAACAAACATAAGGGCCCGTTCAGTACCCTTCAATATACGTAGGACCCTGGAAAGCTCCTGCTGAGGCGTCTGATAAAAAAAGTCAGGCTTTGGTCCCCCAAATTTCGGATGCTTCTGATGAAAAAGGGCGGATTTGTGTTTTTTGGAGCTTTTCGGCGAAAATGTGTCTGATGAAATATGGTGGGAAATTGCTGGTCCAGCCGCATGCTTCTGATGAGAAAAGTTGGGTTTGGGGCTGTTGGGGCGATTTGTGAAGATTTCTCTTAGCCACCAAGAATCAAGTATGTAAGTTTTTTATGCGGCTTCCTCACCCATATTAGATGCTGATCAAGTTTCCTTTTAAGACAATGCTTCTCTGTTGCACTGTGGTTGTGTATGAATATATTTTGAAGAAGCACGCTTTTGTGACCAAGGTCATACCTCAGAAATCCGGTAGGCTTGGTGGACGGCTTTTGAACGGGATAGCAGAGGTGACTGGATTCTAGAAAAGGAAAAAAAGAAAAAAATACAATAAAAAATAGAAATAGAATAATGAATGCTGAGCCAGAGATTAGGAGGGGAATAAAGGGAATCAAGTGACAAAAACCAATTTAAGCAAAAAACACTGTTCAAACACCTTTGAGCTTATTTTTTGCTCCAAACTCTTTGCCTTGTAGCTACATCCACCTATAAAACCTACCTCTGAAATTTGGTTTCTTGATTTTTGAGCACCAGATACCAGAATTTGGAGGTTACTGGATATCTATCTGGGAACCACCTTGGTGGATCAAAATCCAATCAGATTTTGGAGGGTACCAGATATCCAAGGACCGGATTTGTGAGGTATGACTGTAGTTAAACTTCAAGGAACAAGCTTTCACATGGGGTGTGCAAGTTTTGACTTACAAGCCAAAACTGTCTGTCTCTATGGCCAGCTTCAGATTGTCTTCATCTTGGACTTTCAGCCTCCTTAATGCAGGTGATATCATCTACATGTTTGAGCCATTGGATGGCTCAAACTTTGCACTTGTTGCTGATGGATGCTATTCAGTTCCATCAGTCATTTCAGATATGTTTCAATCAATCAAAATGGATGTTTTGATCAATCAATCCTCTGAGCAGTGACAATATCACATGGTCAATGCTCACAAACATTAAGATCAAGCTTAATTTTTTTTGTTCTTCATTTCATTTCACTAAAATTTGTTCCATACAATCTATTGCTTTTGAAATCAAATACAAAAGTATATTTCACGTCACTTCTCTTAACTAATCATCAGTTTGTCAGGGCTGCCAGGGCTGACCCAGCTTCCAAGCATTTGACAGATGTGCGGGGATTTTTTGCCGGATCCGGGCCTGGGAGGCTTCTGGTGAAACAAGCCAGGCTTTGCCCTTATGGATAGATAAAAAAATAGGTGTCTGATGAAAAATGTCAGCTTTTGACCAAAAAAATCAACCACACAAATGTTGGGTGTTTCATCAGACGCCTCAGCAGGAGCTTTCCAGGGTCCTATATACGTATATTGTAATATACTACACCAAACCAATATATAGTATGTTACAATATACATATATCAAAATTTGAAAAAGGCTGGGGTGTTTGGCCAAACAATTATATTGTATATCATGATATACCGGTTGATGTGAATATACAGCCTTGAGCCCGTATATTGCATTGAAAAATTCTTTTTGCCCCTCTCTCTACTCCATCCCTCTCCTTTCTCCCTTCCTTTTGATCAGCCTCCCTCCTAATCACACACACCCTTGTACACCATAGCCTTTCCAACCGTCTTCCTTTCCACTTCACCCTTTTGACCAATTGTCACCTTTCCTTTCTTCTCCGTCCTTTCATGCCTTTGATGTTATGATCTTTTTATCTTCTCACTTGTCTTTGTTATTAAATTCCTTCAATTGTCTTTGTTATGAAATCCCTTCAATCATCTTAGTTCATACTTATTTTATCTACTATTTCAATAACTATGAAGGGCACCCAGAGACCATGGGCCCCAAGCACCATCTGTCCTTGCATCAAGTTGCCTTTGACTGTTACACAACCTCCTGCTCCCCCTCATGCTACACCAACACCAACACCAAACCCAATTGAAGAAACCCAGCCAAATACCTCCAAGCTTTGCACCAAGTGGGACAAAAACAATGACCTAGCAATGATCAAGGTACTCACTGCCAAAAATCAGCCAGCCAACAGGCCCAGACCCAAGAGCACAACTGGTGCCCATGGCTTCAAAAAAGCCACCTGGAAGTGTGTTGTTGAGCAACTTGCAGGAAGCAAGAAGAAGATGGTCAATGGTGTAATTCAACTCAGTGCTCCCAAAACCATCAAGAACTGCAAACCCTGCTGGTATGTGGTAATCTACTCCTCTATGTAGTTGAGCTACATAGAGCATTACTCTTAGAGATGTAGATTGTGTTGTGCTCTCCCGCACTACAATCAAACCACCTGATTCTCCGTGGACATATCCTAATCCTGGAGGGTAGGTGGGTTTGGGGGGGTCACCTCAGGGCTCGCTGGGTCAGGGCTTGGGTCCAAATTTTGTCTACCTTGTCTGTAGACAGAACCCAAGTCCAGACTTTGAGCCACAAAGGGGAAATCCTAGCAAAGGAAGAGGATTGGGTTTTTTTTTGACCCCGGGTAGGTGGGCGGTCTTCCGTGGGTCTCTCTGACCTTGGGTAGGTGGGTGGGTTTTGGAAAATTCTTGAGAATTTGTTGAGTTGAGAGCTATTCTGAAGTCAAACGCAATAAGGGAAAAATTGAGCAGTGTAGAAATTTCCTTTCTTTCTTCCAAATTTCTTTCTGCTCTCTTTGCACAAACTGTATGTACAGTTTGTACTTAGGCTTAGGCCTAAGTCCTTATTGCTCACTTGCTCTGACTTCATCCTGTAGACCTGAGTCACCCTGTGTGCCTTGGGTAACTCTACCAGTACATATTTCTTTTCTTTCCATTTTATTCTCCTTCCTTTTTTATTAACCCATTTTTATTTTGCAGTGAAGCAACCTTTTTACTAATCACAAGTGCCTCAACAGACTCAGTGGAGCTGGGTGGGAGAATAAGTGTATCATGTTGTCCAATGAGATCTGGGAACCAATCATTGCCAAGAACGACATGAGTTTTGTCTTTTCTTTTCTTTTTGCTGATCTCTTTGCATCTCAATGATCTTCAGACCAAGTGGTCAAAGGAACTTCTACAGTGCAGAGACCAACTGTTTCTCCTATTCAACTGAATTGCCCCGTTGATTGAAGGTTACAAAGAGACTGTTAAATAGGTCAACAGTGCAATTGTCAAGGAACCTGACCCGGAACCCCTTGCAACAACTTCTACAAGTGCAATAGTATCAACACTAACCTTCCTCTCTTCCCTCTCCCTTTGCCTCTCCACACTTGCTTCCACCCCCATTTTCCAATCCTGTCATACCTCTGGCTCAATCTCTTGTTTTGGACATAGGTGAGTCAAGCGCTGATCACTTCCTCTACCGCAGACAATCTCAATGTTGAGATCATTAAACGTGTAGTCTTCATTCCAGGTTTCTCTCAATATTTGTTTGAGTTCTTCTTGAATTCTCACTCAGGCCCCTCAGGAAAGGCTCAAAAATTGAGTCAAAGAGCAAGTCCTGTTGAGTATCAGTGGCTGACCCTCAGGCAAGTTCACCACATAACGGGACTTCTTCAGCGCACTTCCCAGTCCTTCATGCGCACTCATCCATCTCAAGAAAGATGTGGTGTGGCGGGTGTTTCTTATACACCATTTTCTTCTGTTTGTGTTTCTCCCTTTCTTGGGTTGTTGTTTTATCTTTGCTCAATAAGCCGTTGATATCAGTTTTGAGAGGATGGCTGTTGTCCTTTCTTGCTAGCCTTTTGTTATCTGCCCTTCTACTTGGATGACCAGGGGCTTTGTCCACTAGAAGTGATCCGTTTGAGTACTCTGCAAACCTGTTGCAGCCACCATCTTGAAATCCTGGGTGTTCTCTCTCTAGGGCTTTGTTTATCACCATTTGGCAAACAAAAAGGGATTCTATCAAGACTGAGCTCAGCTCTCCTTCACTTCCACCTCCTACAGTTACTGTGTTGAGCCCAACTCCTTGGATTGGATCACCAGACAGTGTTTACAAGGCTCTTTGCGCTCTCAAATCAATTCAGTCAAGAAAACCTTTCCTTCTAAATATGGAATCCAAAGAAGTCGATGATGAAACTTCTTTTATGTTCAAGCTCCAGTAGTTACTTTGGCTGACCCTTGATTCTTGAAACCCTTATGTTCATTGTGGTTTAGCAATAGTAGTGATGGGAAAATGTGATGTGATTGAAGATGTAGAAAGTAATTTTTTTCTTCTAGATTGTTTGGCATTAAGTGACTTTGGGATTGATGCTTGTAATTTCTTTGAGTTAGAGTTATTGATTTGGATGATTGAATCAAATAATCAAAAGTTACAACCTATGAGTGATACTCTAGATAAGGCTATACAAGCAACTTGAGAAACTGATCAACTTTCATCTGCACTCTGTTTTCTAATCACTTTGAATCATATCTCATCTGATAAAATTCTGGACACCCAACCTAAACTTGAGCTCAAGATGGAAGCATCAAAAATTGACCCTTCCATCTGTACATTTACAACACTTTTACAAACAGCTAAAAACTCAAGGACGGAAACTGAAAGCAATCAATTCTTAACATTGATTGATAGAATAGGATGTCAGATATTGAAAATAAATGGAGTTGATTCAAGGACATCACAGCTGAAAGGATTTGATTTGAAATTTGAAACGTATTTGAATCATATCATTTATATAATCCATGACCCAAAATTGATTGTAACATGAGACAAGATACATCAGTTGTGTATATGGATTGCTATATTGCATTTAGCACCCCACATCATTTGAGACAAGATCACATTTGTAAGAACCAGTCTGATAGGTTTACAAGGAAACAAGGAAAGAGAAATATATATATATATATAGACAATAGATGAGAGTCAGCACATTTTCACTAGCCAAAACTCTGGGCATTCCCCATGAATCAAATGTCATTGAGTAACTCTTTTAAGACTGTTGGTGTGAGTTGATTGCTTTTAGCAGCTTGAAAGTTGGCTTGGGAGCATTCAAAATCACTCTGGCTGCAAAGAAATTATCCTTTGACACTGCCAGCAAAAGGTAATTTCCCCACGGGAAAAACTGTTCCATTTAATGCAGA
>KZ120713.1:1227-18624 GCA_002157025.1 Melampsora abietis-canadensis | reverse complement strand
AACTAAACTTCATGTAACACTTTTTCTGTTACTGTTGGATTGCTTCTAGAGCATTGACTCAGGGCTTTGGAGTTATATGTAGTTGATTTTTGGGAGGATTTTGTTGAACTGGAAAAAGTTACACAATGTATCACATATGATTTACTCATTCAGATGAGCCGGGGACTGAGCATACCTATATGTACATGATAGCTATCAAATTACTCAGCATGTTTCATATATGTAATGTTGGTCTTATGGCTCAGATGTACAGTGCTTAACCCTTTATGGCAAATTACACTTTAAATCATTTCCCCCTGCTTAATTGAAGGGAAGTTGATTAATGTTTGCAGTGTGCCAATTGGAAGCTGCCCTCCTTCCCATTCAAGCCACAACATCAGTTCATGGTCTGAATGCTTGTTAGCACCATTGGAGATGACAAATTTGTAGTAAATGTACCCTTTGAAGCCTTGTTGTCTGTTACGGCAAGACCACTGTTGAAATTGATACATAAGTGAAAGCGGATGAAGCATTCCAGGGAGTGTGCTTTCAACACACTGTGTAAGTGGATGGAATGGAGGAGTATTCTTTGATTTTTCTGATTGATATCAGACATCATTTCAAGGAAAGCATAGGCTTTGGGAACATTTGACCTGTGGATTGACAGGGATGGATCATCAGTTGCATATCCATATTCAGTGGAGGCATATCCTGGTACACTCACATACCTTTGGTGTGAGCAATTTTGATAGTGTTTCCCCAATCAACTGTGGTTCCACCAATTTTATAAAGAACAGTTGTGTGGCTGCCAATAGTCTTGGCCTGGTTGTAAATCTATAAAATAGCAGAAAAACTTTGGACACAACCACATATTTGTTGATCAACTGCTACAAATCAGAGAAATGAGTTTACCATATTGTACAATATGTACCAGGGGGTGATCAAAGTTGCATCCTGTGGTGCACCAAAAGGTCTATTGTGAGATCAAAAGGTCCATGCCCACTTAGCAAGTCTTTTAAAATGTTTAGAGCTGGAAGAGACATGATTGGAAGCCATATACGTTGACTCAGAAGAAGTCTGACTTAACAAAAAGGCAACCCTCACAAATAGCATGGGTAATAACCGTGAAAAGATGGAAGCTCTCATAAGGAAAAGATAGAAAATATTGAAAAATGGTATGGATATATAGAAAGGTGAACTGATTTTGTTAAAAACGACATAAAGCAAAAAAAGGTGCATGAACAGGGAGTATATATACTACATATTACCTTCTTGTCTGTTTGGTACAGCTCAGCATGAAAACCGCCTTGGTTTGTATAGTAATCAAGGTTTTAATCACACATTGTTAATTACCCAATGATCCCTTCACAATGTGAATACAACCCGCTCACAAACTTCTCAAGTTTTATCCTTGCATAACTTTGTAACTAAGTCTAAATTACATTCCTTCTAATTTCATTTCCTTTGTTTCATCAATTCTCAAAGCTGAGCTATCCTGATACTCTCTTTTAGAGTATGAATGCTTTTTAGTGGTTCTGTGAACCTATTTCTAGAGAAACATTCATGTACAGAGATGTTATCTGTATCCAGCATTCACAAGTTTTCTATTTACTTCATCTTTCCACCTTCCTAGAGGTGCATTCCTTCTCTGATTGCTCATATGTAAAACTCTCTATGTAGTGTCTTACACCCACATTATCTGTGAAATTTCAGTTCCCCATTCCATTTGTCTTCAGCCCCTTACTCTCAGCAACATGTCATTCTGAAGAAAGGTCAATGCTGAATCCAAAGGAGTGGGGCAGGAGATCACAGCACACCGCAGTTGTCAGAGAGCTCTAGGTGTGCCGTGAGTAGCTATGAGAGATGAACCCTGGTGCCAGCTGTTCAACAGAGAAGAGCAAAGATTAGAGAGAATCAATTCCTGATATTTGACATCAAGTGTCACTGTGTCAGATGACTACTTGTTATTCACAAATCACAAATTAATCTTTGTTGAGAAGTCCAGAGGATCAAACAAGAATTTCACCTCAGAATCAGGCCAATTTCTAGGTAGCGTGAATTTGTAATCCGCTGAAACGAAGATATTGGGTTATGTACTTGCAACTGGAAACTATATCTCCGTTAGGGGCAGACTCAATATCCAATTTGATGTCTTGCAAGGGGTAAGGGACTTGGTAGAGTTTGTGGTAGGGGGCTGTTATACACAGAAGGCTTGTAGCCAAAATAATATACATGGTTTCCACTCCACAAAAGCTGGAGTCAATGGTATGCATCAAACAGGCAGCCTCTGAAATACACTTCCATCCTTCATTCCAGAACAAAACCTTGCAGTCCCCGACTCACTAACTAGCAAGTCCTCTTGCAAATTGGAACTACAGTTCCAACAGGAGGTGGTCCATAACTGGGAGGCTTGTACCCAATTCTGTTGTGGTTCCTGTGTCACAGAAGCTGGCGTGAAGACATTGCTCTAAAGGTAGATCCACCCCAGAATGACTCCATCCTGAATTCCAGAAAGGTGATGTGTATGATTTGCTGTGAGTCAATGCATAGAATTCAAATTTCACTGACCCTAAATTGGCTGTGAAGAGGTACGTGTTGGCTCAAAAGATAACAGCCTTGGCAAGTTTCATCAACCAATCATTCATCTCACCTTTGAAGGAGTTGTTGTACTGACAATCAGGAAGTAGACTTCTGACTTGAACATTGATATTGTTGTTCATGCACTGACACAACATCCAGTCTTGACCGTAAAGGTTTCTGATTCTGGTGGTTTTAGCACTGGTGCCGATTGGAAGCTGTCCTCCTTCCCATTGGAGCCACAACATCAATTTGTGATCTGTCTGCTTGTTAGGACCATTCAATACCACAAAGTCATAGTAAGTGTTTCCTTTGAAACCTCCTTTTCCAGTCTGACAGGACCACTAGAGTTAAAACATCAGATATTGTATGGGGACAGTTTGGTTATTTTGCTTAGATTATTCAATGCACTGTGTAAGTTGATGGAATGGAGGTGTATTTTCTAATCCTTTGATTTAGATAAGAAGTGATTCCAAGGAATGCATAGCTTTTTGGCATGTTGGACCTGTGAAGATAGCTGGAAGAAAGTGATCATCAGCTGAATTCCGTCTTTGAGTGTAGGCTTGTGTTTTTAAACAAATGTTTCTCTGGTGTGTGTGAACTTAATAGTGTTACCCCAGTTGACTGTGGTCCCATCAACTTTGAACAGGACTGTTTTGTGGGTTCCAATATTCTTGGCCCAATTGTAAATTTATGAGATAGCAGAAAAACTTCAGACACAACCACAAATTTATTGATCTGCCATGAGTCAAAAAAAACAATCTGATCATATTGAACAATATGTACCAAGGTGTGATCATGGTTGCGTCTTTTGGTCCACTCAAAGGTCCATAATCTCTTAGCAAGTCTGGTGAAGTGTTTGGTCCTGGAAGAGATGTGATTGAGGGCCAATTCTGTTGGCCTAGAAGTAGTG
Organism: Melampsora abietis-canadensis; assembly: GCA_002157025.1. Taxonomy (NCBI): domain Eukaryota; kingdom Fungi; phylum Basidiomycota; class Pucciniomycetes; order Pucciniales; family Melampsoraceae; genus Melampsora; species Melampsora abietis-canadensis. The sequence goes on along the minus strand of KZ120713.1, from coordinate 15,155 downwards.
AGAGTTGATAAAAAAAGCAACCCCTAGAAACAGAACAGGGAGTAAATTCAAAAATACTGAAGTTCTCATGAAGAAAAATTATTGAGAAATGCTATGGACAATCTAGAAAGGTGAATTTCTCAAAGAAGAACAGGAAATGGCAAGATATCACGGCAAAGAGGAGTAATATATCACTGACTCTTTGTGTGGTGATGTTCACAAAGCAAACCACCATGCAGTGCGCCACGGTTTGCAAGCCCTAACTCACCATGGCAATGCATTGTAGAGAAAATTATTATTATTGCTGGAATACTGAATCCAATGGTGTGTCACATGATAATATTTGAAAGCATTCCTTATGCTCTAAAGTGTTGCTGGCATGCAGTGAGACACAATGAGAGACACACACTCAACAGATAGGAAGATTACAAGGTTGAGAAGAGTCAAGCTGGATAGTTCATTTGGATAGATGATTGGATAGATAATTGGATAGATGACTTTGTCCCTGTGGTGTTCTTGGAACACACGTGGAAATTTATTTTGAACTGCAGAGGAATTGTCTAGATTGGGCTACAGTAGAGGCGCAGTTATTTTTGGTGGGTATTATGGAACACTTATGGCACATCTAAACAAGGAACAAACATATAATCAGAGTTGTGAGCAAAACTATCATATATTGCCTGATCCTCAGTAGATGAAGGCAGCTTCAAAGACAGATAATTACAAAGTTGAGATCAAGGGAATTGGCCATAATGTGCTGGAAAAATACTAGCAAGTCTTCTCATAACCTGGAGCTACTGGGTTGTTTATACCTGGGAGGCTTGTAGCCAATTCTATTTTGATTGCCACTCCACAAAAGCTTGAGTGAAGAGTACACATTAAAGGTGGAATCTCACCAGAATGCTTCAATCCTGAATTCCAGAAAGGTAATACAGACTATCACAGGTGACGGGGTGCATTGAATTCAGTGATTCACTGACCCTAGATTGGCCTTCCAGAGGTAGGTGTCTTCTCAAAAGATACAAACCTTGACAAGTTTCATCAAACAATACTTCATGTCACTGTGGAAAGAATTTTTGTATTGACAGTAAGGAATGAGACTCCTAACTGGAACACCAATATCAGTGTTCATTCCCTGGTACAAAGTTCAGTCTTGGCCATAAAGGTCTCTAATCCTGATAGTTTTACCACTGGCACCAATTGGCAGCTGTCCTCCTTCCCATTCAAGCCACAACATCAATTTGTGGTCTGAACACTTGTTAGGACCATTGGAGATGACAAAGTCATAGCAAATGTGCCATTTGAAGCCTGGTTTTCCGTGTTGACAAGACCACTATCAGGATCCATGGATCAGTATAAGTGGCTAAAACAGCAAGGATTGTGGTTGTATCACAAAACACACCATGTAAGTGGATGGAATGGAGGAGTAGTCTTTGATCCTGTGATTGAGATCAGACGTCATTCCAAGGAAAGCATAGCTTTTTGGAACGTTGGACCTGCAAAACCAGATGAAGGAAACTGAGTATTAGTCGCATTTGTACTTTTAGTGTAGAAATGACTTTATAAACCTACATCTTTGAATTTTTGTGATCTTGAGAATGTGCTCCCAATGAACTGTGGTCTGAGCAATGTCATATAGGATAGTTTCTTGTGTACCAATGGTCTTGGCTCAATTGTAAATCTATGAGATGATGCAACAATTTGAGAAATTACCACAGCTTTTTGGATGAAATTCCAAAGATCAAAGAAATGAGCTGACCATATTGTACAATATATACCAAGGAGTGATCATGGTTGTGTCCTTTGGTCCAAAAGCAGGTTTGTTGAAAGACCAAAAGGTCCATCTGAGCTTAGCAAGCCTGTGTCTACATTCTGATCTTGAAGAAGTGTGGGCAGTAATTAATTCTGATGGGCTAGAAGCAGTTTTGGCTGACAAGAAAGAGAGCCCCACAAACAGGGTGGGGAGTAATTTCAAAAAGGTACAAGCTCTCATAACAAAGGTTGAGGGATGTTATCTGTAACAATGGCTGAATGAGTTGAGATTTGGAAAGGTCAATATTTTCAAAGAGTGCAGAAGATAGAAAGATGATGGGACAAAGTGGACTTCATATATTGATTTCAATTCCTATCTACTTGTAGATTTTGGTTGCACTATGAAAGTAATTGTTGATGCATGTCCACTCTCAGCGCGGAGTTAGGTTCTGTGATTGGGTAAAAGATCATGGGATCTTTTTCTGATACTCTGACTGTCAAGTCAAAATGACAAGATGCAAAAATCTAGATATAGCCTACATACAAAGTTGGATCGCAAAATGCACTGCCTGAAGAGCCTGAAGTTATGCCATCACTTTAACGGCTCATGAGTATCTGATTTGTATGTCTGTTTGTGGCTTATCAGAGTTGATCCTGGTTTATCTTCCCACAGCTTTTATGCACTTTAACCCGCAGGTAAATCACTGTTTACATCAATGGACATTGGAAACAACCTCAATTGGAGCACAACAGCCACAGGGGGCCGGTCAATGAGACGTACATTTGAACACAGCCACAAAAATAGGATTATGAGGCCTATGGTATAGTGGAACTTGTATGACATGATGTTCTGCTGGGTGGCAGAAAATGGAGTCCCTCACTGGCTTGCAGTAATGTGTTCTGAAGGTCAAAAGATATGATTTTTAAACAAATGACCTGATCCTGCAAAATTTAGCACATCCCAAGAGACTGCTATTGCCCATCTAAATTAATTGCATTAACCCTCTATTTATTGAAATTTGACATGCAAAGACATGGGCAAACCACCCAGCAAAGAAACAATTGTTGAACTTAGATATGATGGATTCTTCATGGCACCTTGCACCAGGTAGTCAGTGATGGTATGGATTGGCAAGCTGGACTTACCACTTTCCAAGGGTCCCTTTTCTGTAGGGTTGACATAGGGTGGCATAAATTCAAAGGATCTCAGTAGCCCATTGTGAAAACCTTCCAGTTCCAGATGCATATTTCACCTATAGATTAATTGATAACAACAGCTTCAACTCCTATGGATCTATCAATTGTCAATCTAATTCACTTCCCCTTATCCTATGTCATTTTGACCCAGCCTTAAATCCAGGTGAAACAAAAACCTCAATTTGAGTACAGTTGGTAAAGTCTACTGTGTACTACCTTCTGACCAGCCAAACAAAATTTCGTCTTTGAGCTCAAAAATCATAAACTCAATGACAATATCTCAGATTGTTAACTAGACAGGTGTAATCAGATGAATGAGCTCAATCTGTCTATATAACCTTGAGATCATCCAAGGCATTGAATTTTCTTCTTTCACTAGATGGTATACATTTGGGCCCAGTCAAATGCTAGGTACTTAAGCCCCCTTAGCTAGGCACCTAAGCCTTTGAGTTGTGTACTGGGCTTGAACCATGCTGTCTGCGGGGCTGAGTATGTCTTGCTGGTAAAGAGGTAAAACTGATTGGATTTATGCCCTGGTTCCACAAAATGGGATCAACTCCCAGGTGAGGGGGAACTTTGTCCCTTCTTCAGCAATGAAGCATTGATAACCACCTTTGATCCTGATCTTGTCTTTCTGCTTGAATTATTTTGTCTTAATCAGAGACTTGATCAATGGTGTGAATGTGTTGATTGTTGTGACAATGTCTTGAGTTTCAATGTCTCTTGTGTGAACTTGTGGTAGAAAAAGTGAGACCACGACACGGTAAAGGATATGGCAAATAGTGATAGTTGTATAAAAGTTTCAAGGTAAAGACAGTCAATAAGAAATAGATCAAAAATTAAGAAGCGAAGTAAAGACTGTTGAGAAAAAGAACAGTGACAATTGAAAAGGGTTGAGAAAAGACCTTCAAGGAAAACAGAGAAAAAATCTGAAAACAAGAAAAAGAAGGCCAACAAGTAGTCAAAAGAAGTGTGAGTAAAAAAATTGTGGATAAGCTCTGATGAGATGTGACTTCCAACATGTTTAGTTACAGATCACATCTAATTGCATAAGTGTGTTTTGGGGAACGGTACAATGTCCTTGGTAACACTTGTCCATTTACCACCACCCATACACATTTTTTTTTTAAAAAAAATGGCAAACATTTGGGCCTGGGGCCGGCTCAACTCAGGTGTAACACAGAGTAGACTTTACCGGCTGTACTTGAATTTCAAACCAGCAGTCAATCTGGAGACGGGTTTGTCCTTGATGTTGTGTCCCGTGTCAGACACGTTGGGAGCATCAGACAGAAGATATTGAGGATAGGAAACAGTTTGGAGAATGTGTTGGACAACTAACTTAACACAAGTTCAATCTATTGAAGGCCTCTCTTAGCCTTGCAAGCTCGCTGCCCTGAATAGGGACTTGCAACTAATCACATGCTCTTGGTGGTCAAGCAGGAACCCAAAAAGCCTCCATCCTCTACACTCTCTCAACTCCTGTAGCCAATACAAAACACATGTTCTGAGAAGAGCAAAATCTTCAGAAGAACAAGATTAGCAATTTTGCTTTTTGAACAAAGTTCCTTGATCAGGTAGTGTCTTCTTGCAAGAGAAACAAGATGTGGTTGGTTGAAAATTTCATTTCAACAGTACAGTCTTTGCCCGCAACCAAATTTTGACTTCAAAAAACTTCTTCTCTTTCTTCAGAAAGGTTGGAGTGAGATACGAGAAATCTGAGTAGACAGATGTGATGGGATTAGCTACAGCTAGCTCCAGTCAAATTACTCACGGAGGTTGATTGAGGGGAAGTGATACTTTTAGAGGTGGTGAAAAAGTCTCCATGCCAAACTCAAATCTGAGGCGTCCTGCACGACCCCCAGGGAAGCCCAATAAGTCCTAAGTCCCACACCAGACACCCGAGCTCGCAAGGAAGAAGTGTCTGACTGGGGACTTAGTTAAGTTAGTTTGGACAAGGTAAAATTTTGGGTCAGATGACCTTGAGAAATACCTGTATAAAGTCAGAATTCTCATCTTTTAATCATCCTTCCCGACCTTCAGTACACGGCTGTGTCTGATGCTCACAAGAGCCAATAGTGGAGACACCTTGAAGGCTCTTTTGGGCATCACATGAGACTTGCGCTGGTTGATTTTTGAGACTATCAAAAGCATGCAAAATATTAGCGGGAGTCAGTTTCGATCCGACGACCTCTGGGTTTCGACGTCACGTGACCATATGAGCCCAGCGCGCTACCAGCTGCGCCATCACGCTGATCACGTGATCCCTGACGTTTTTGGACCTGTTCAACAAAGCAAAATCTAGCCATCACTGGTATCAGATTTTCTCTCAATTCTTCTCTCCATGTCAGAGGCCGGGACTAAGAAAGTTCAAGAGGTCTAACTTTGTGCTACACAGCGAGACTTCTCGTTACCCAGTCATGAAGATGTGAAGCGCCGAATTTGTAAATATGTAGGCGAGATGTAGGGTATATCGATCGAGCGATGACGTCACTTCAAAGATGACGTGGTTTTCAGAACTTGGCGAACCACCTGCGTATCTTGAGATGCACGATCCTAAAAACTGTGAAGATTATTTTGAAGTCCTCTTCTGCTCACGAGATTCCTCTCAAAATGGTAGCTAACGTCGCCGTCATCCAAGGTTCCTCAAAGTGAGTCAACTTCGAACGCGTGATAGTCACGTAAACTGATCAGGTATTCATAGAGGCATTGGGCTTTCTTTTGCTCGCTATATTCTTAAAAACACAGATTTGAAAGTCGTTGCGACCTCACAAAACCCCAAGCAAGCTCGTGAAGCGATCCTGAATGGCCTCAAGGCTGATGATCGATTAACAACATTGGAATTGGATGTGAGACGTGAGGAGACGATCGAAAAGGCTGCTGGATTGGTCAAGGATAGATTTGGGAGACAGTTACGGCTCTTGATCAACGTCTCGGGCGTGGTAAGTGATTGGTTCCTTCTACTCGACAAATGGATTTTTCAACATCGCTATACTGGCAGAAGTTTGACCACGCCACTATCACCGTGCATTTCTTTGTGGCTTCAGTTACTTCCCGAGAAATCGATCCAACAAATCAATGTCGAGGATATGAAACGAACTTTTGAGGTAAGCTGAGAAACGATTCATTCGGTTATCTTTCATCGCGTGTCAAAAAATATGGAAATGAATCTCTGACATTCACTCAACTGACTTTCCCGGTTAGATCAATACTTTTGGTCACCTCTTGACCTATAAGCACTTTGCTCAACTGATTCCACCTAAATCATCAAAGAATCAAGATAATCAAAGTAATCAAGATCCGGCAAAAGGATTGATAAAACCAAATGTACATGTTCTTGCAAGTATGAGTGCCAGAGTAGGTAGTATCGGTGACAATACTCTTGGAGGGTACGTGGATTTTCCCCATTTTTTTGGGGGGGAGCGAACGGCAGGCTGACAGCTTTTATCGATCCTAATCAGATGGTATTCTTATCGCGCTTCTAAGAGTGCTCTCAACTCAATCATCGTCACATTACAACGAGAGCTATCCAATGCTCGATCCACTGCTCCTGCTGTGACTGTGGCTTTACATCCAGGTACGGTTGCGGGGACGAATTTGTCAAAGGACTTTGTATCAAAAGACAAAGCTGGCACTAAGGAGGGAGTACATGATGCTGAGGTGGCTGTCGAACAACTCTGTGGTGTCATTGGTCGTTTAGGTGAAGGGGATGGCGGCCAATTTCTCGATTACAAGGGCACAAAAATCGTTTGGTAGACGGTCTTGACGAATTGAGGATCTTAAGACTTCCTCAGACTTTGAGCTTCATACATTATTATGTACTTCTCATGTGATATAATCTACGCCAATGTGTTAGCACCTGTTTGATGATAGTAAGCCTGAGATTCGAAAAGCATGCTCATCTTCTTCCCGAAGAGGATGAGCATGAATCTGAGGCTCTGAATTGAAAGATATAAGGTTACATCATCACATATTTGCTTTTAAAGAGGTGTATCAATTGACAAAAGGCATCCGAGCTCTGCCATCAATCTCGAGTTTGCTTATCGCACAGAATCGTCGCCCAGCCAGCTTGAGTGTCTCAAGTAGAAGTGTTGATGAAGATATCGAACGACTATTTACATGAACAAGAGGAAAGGGGAACCCTGTCTTGACTCTGATCAGCCACCATCAAGGAACCCATCTTGACTGGTAGACATGGTTCGTATACATCTGAGGCTCCGATACTGAGGTTGGTCTAGCGAACTTTTGTCATGGTTGCACTCTGGCTCTTTGACTCATCATGAATGTCTGACCAGCTCAGAGGTGTTCGGCAGTATCAGTTCGAGCTCTACTGGCAAACTTCTTCTGAATTCCTTCGGTGCTCAGCATAAGTTTTATTGAGCAGCTGTTGAGCATTTAGGTGTCCAAACTGAGAGCACTCCGCAAAACATAACAGGTCTTCTGGTTGATGGTCACCCCTTGTTCTTTGGTCTGACTCACTTTAAAAGGGTGTTTGTTTGGGATCAGAAAGCCGCGTTTGCTTATTTTCTCATCTGATTCTGAAGTCGAGACACCGAAGTACATATATATCATCTAATCCAGCGAATATCAATCTTACCCAGAGACTCCGTCAAATGCCTTTGCGAGAACGTCGTCCTTCGATTCACGACTGCGATAGGTGTCGGGAAGAGGATCATAATTGTAATTGGAAGACTTACCATGAATCTGCGCTAAAGGGATGTGATAAATGCCTGTTTTCTGCAAGCAAATGTGGTAATGTCCTGTTCAGCTTCCTTGCGTTTTGTAGAAGAAATGCTGATGAACACCAATTTAACTACTCAAATTTCATAGACGGCCCCTGCGTACCCTGGAAAGATCACACCTGCTTAAACTCAAATTGTCAAACTGCCCAAAGAGACAAAAATGGCAATCAAACGCAGCCACGCTCAGTGTTCACTAAAAAGACTCGAGTCAGTCAGTCAATCTCCAAGAAAAAAATCCAGGCGTCTAAGAATCCAAAGCCTCCGGAATCGTCGGCTCACCGCAAGCCTAGTCACGAAGTATCTAGATCGTTTTTTGATCCTTCAGATATCGAGAGTTTCTTTAGAACTGAGGCTCAGTCAAACTTGAATGATACCAATCCTGAAGCTCATCTGTCGTCTACTCTTCCCCTGTTCCTTCCTGAATGCCCTCTTTCTGATCCCTTGACCGACCCGCCCCACTCACCAGATTTGGAACCATTAAAAAACAACCAATGTGTCTCTACAAATGCTGGTGAAAATTCGTTTCGCTCTTCTCTTCATATGACTCAAGCTACTCCCAGTCATTCCAAAAACGCATTCGATGGAGTACACCAGGCGCGACCACAATTGAAAAGCTTTGAGCCGTTGAGCCTTGACCTTGACGATGATTTCATTGCTTTTGCACCCGGTCCTCAAACCTCTACTGCCATAATTCCCGAAAAGTCGGCCTTCTCTTTGAGTCAACAGATCAAAGGTGCTCCTGCAGTTTTTCCTATCAAAACTGGTTTACCTGGTCCTGACCGCAAAGCAATCAAAGAAGGAAAAAAGAGGGCAAGATCACCTGTGGGGGAGGGAGAAGAAGAAGAAGAGACATCCAACTTACCTAACAAGAAATTTCAGACATCAAACTCACAGATTTATTCTCCTACAAACGATGAGGAAAGCTCAGGCGTTAAAATTCCAGAAGATTACCTAGATCATAATCCTTCCGAAGAATTAGAAAGTGAAATGGTCGGTGCATTTCATAAAGCCGATCGAGAGTACATCATCCGTGTCAGAGGCATATTCATCGATTTTATTCAACGAATGACCGATACCTTCATTAAATTCAGTCCTTGCCCACAGCAAGAAGCAAATACTAGAAAATTATTTCATAAAGAGATTCGCGAATCATATCAAAACCTTGTGAACCCATCACATACTACTTCTATTCGCCTTCCTCCTCCCGAATCAAATGATCTCTCTAGCAAGTCGGGCTCTCATCCTCAACCATAGCTTCGTCCCTTTTTCTGGAATTTAACTGATTCTTTCTCGGCTAGACCGCTTTTCAACTTCTTTGTCATTGTTCCCTTTTTTCGGGCTTGTATTTTTTTTACCCATGATGAACTCAATACAATCCTTCTTCTTCTCCGATGCAATCAGTAGTGCTTTGTAAACAGAAAAGGCCGGAAGTCTAGGATATGTGGGTTTTGTGCGCATTTCTACCAGTAAAGAGAAAGTCAGGTAAAGTAAGTTGGATTACGTTTATCCTCGGCTCTTGTTCTCAAGTTCGCAGTGATGAGATTATAAGCCCAATCACAATCATAATTGTGACTTACACACTCACGAACATCGCAAAAGGAGTTGAAAGCTTAGTCGGTGATTGTCTTCCTTCATCACAACTTCAAGGACTTGATTTACCTTCTTGTTGAAAAAAAAATCAAAATGATAAAAGGTAATTGGAAGTTGATCGTGATGTCATGGTCTGAGTCCCAATCTCATATAATTCTTTTGATCAGCTTGGCTGTGACTGGCTGTGAAATCTCAGTTCTTTTCCTTAAATGGAAAGTTTCAAGTTCAATGTTTTCGGAGAAAAGTAAACTGATCCTACACAATCACTCCTCAATCTTAAATCCATCTCATCTCATCCAAAACAATGTCTCGGTCTGCGATTCTCAACTATTTGATGTTTCAGTTCCCCTTTTCATACAAACTTTCTTTCATTCTTATATTTCGTTTTGATCAATTTGATTTCTTTATGTAGCTTTGGTCGTCTCGTCGCGTAGATGAAGGGTAGAAAGAAAAAACCAAAGTCATCTTCAACAGCCGCATCACGTCCTGACCGTCATGGAAGCGATCATCCCATCGCGCTTGAGGGCAATCATGTGACTTCAGCTTCGATTCATGAGCTACCAACACCTGCGAACCACGTTCACGTCCGGTTCATGAACTTTCAGCCTCGCATCTGGTTCACGAACCTTCCAATCCGGTTTACGAACTTCCGGGTTCGACTCCACATTCAGAGCCACCTTCGGGTCCTCCCTCTTATGCCTACGAACTCCCAGGTTCGACTCTATATTCAGCGCCACTTTCGGGTCCTCCCCAAACTCAAAAAGTCCCACCTAGTCCCACGCTGGCTGTACGAGCCGCTCCAGCGTACCCTATCATTTGTGTCTTTTTTGAGTCTCGATTGGTCAAGGCACCATGCCAAGCCTGCCAAATCCATGAGCTCAACGAGCGATTTGAAGCAAAGAACACAAAAGTAGGTGGCAAGTAATGAGCGCGATTTGGTCGCTCTGGCGTTGGAAACGTGTTGGCAAGTCTAGTATCTGAGTAAAAACCAGCACCTTGTGGGATCTCATAGACGTTGAAAGGCTTGCAAACCAAGACTTAAGAGATCCGATGTCTCTACGTGATATTGCAATCTTTTGATGAATTGGTTTGATGTAATATTGCAAGTACAAGAATTTCGCTCATACAGTACGACAAAATAAAGCAAAGGCCACGCACGTATTCCCAAAGATGATCTCTGCCTGTTTCTAGGTAGTTTGTGGAATGGAAACCCGTACTTTTGACATAAGTTGAGATTGCATGCTCATGTGTGAGGTACTAAAGTCGGGAACGTGAAAGGGCATTTAAAGTAGACAAGCCAGACATAAAAACAAATCAAGTCAGTAATCATCAACAAAGTATCGAAAAGATTAACATTCGAGCGTTCAGAGTGTGAATACAAAAAATTGATGAAATCTTTTGACACATGTTTTTTGTCAAAAACAAGGCCATCATCCAGAAATCTCAAGTAAATTATTTCCTCATCATGAAAAGATAATCAACAAATGCACAGATGTCATAAAACTTACGAAGCCTCCAAAGTACGATCAAGCTCAATTTGCTTCGTGCGAGGTGAGGATGGTGGGACCGTCGCAGGTTGTTGACTGTGTGGTCATCCAGATGCCGCCCCAAAGTGGCAAGTTTTTAAATTACGAGAACAAATCAGACCAACTTGTGGGTAGAGTGCACGGCCGCGGCCCTGGTTAGCCCTGACCAGTGCGCAGTGAGTGTGTGCGTGGGCTCATGCCGGATACCCCAGCGGTACAAAAAGACGCTTTGGAAATCGAGTATTTTCGACCCGTGAATTACAAAGGGGCCAAGCCAGGATCAGCCAATAAGTTGGGAACAATCAAATCCTCAGTCAGCTCCTCCATTATTTCATCATTCATCCTCTCGAATCAGGTTCCATACTCATTTTCATGGATTAAAACTAGCCAGCAGTCATGTCATCAACACCCCTGGAAAATTCTCGACAAGGGAGACCCCTTCAACGCAAGCCAAGTACCGGTAAACTCCCGGTTGCTTCATCTAGGATTCCTACCACTACGCGCGTACTACGTGCTCGTTCCTCATCTCGAGAACCCCAAGAAACTCCTTCGATGGCGAAAAATGGAACATCAACTGGAAATCCAACCAAGAGGTCCTTAACACCAAGTCAAAACCAAAGAGGTGAATCTCACGATTAACTTCGAAAGCTAGGATGCAGATTCTACCATCTCATCAAATCATTCCGTTCGACTTATCAAGGCTTTGAATTGATCCATTGACCTTATTAGAATCAATCGCTAAGCGGCCAACACTAGGATCACGGGTCTTACAGCATGCCGAATCTGCGATGACTACTCCAGCTGTTTCAAGACACTTTCCCAAATTACCTCCCTCCACCAGTAGATCTTCGTCTTTGAATCAGTCTCAATCCGAACGCACACTAAACGCTCATGATCAACTTCGAGAAACGACGGCTGAATTGAATGCAGCACATGATCAGATACGGACATTGGAAAAGTTGCGAGATGGAAATGTTGATCGGATGTTGGCTCTGGAACGAAAAGTATTAGAGTTTGAGAGACAGGTTGGGCAGATCACTTCTCAATTAGATGATCGTGAAGCGCGTATTATAAAAGTAGAGAATGATCGAAAGCTTCTCGATCAAAAACTGCAAGAAAGTCAAAGAGAACATCAGAACATCGTCGAAGCCAACAAAAAACAACTTGAGGCGGCAAATCTGTCAAAAAAGTCTGCATTAGAACAACTCCAATCATTGAAAGAGCTTACTACTGAATTAGAACAGAAGACACGAATGGCCGATCATAATGAGGCTCGTGCCAAACAGTCTGCTTTGGCAGCTGAAGAGCGGGCTCAGACATTGACTCGAAATATGGAAGAAATGCAAAAACAACTAGCCTCCACACAGAAATCCCTTCAATCCAGCCAAGAGGAAGTGAGCGAAGTTCGTAAAGAATTGAATGTACTTCGAGATTTGAAAGACAATGAACAGAAACCTGGGTCTGGTACGCCTGCCAAGTCTAAAGAGATCTTGAGAGAAGAGCTTAGTCGTACGTCTTTCTTTTTGTAGAAAGTTGTCTTTGCAAGAAATATAAAGTGTGCCCTATCTGACTACATCGTTACATTGGAACAATTTCAACTTTATCCAGGCCAGGTTGACCGTCTCAAATTGTTGGAACAGACCAATGTTCGGCTCACACGAGAACTTGATATTCATCGAACAAATCATACCAACATTGAAATTTTGAAGGAAGAAAATCGAAGCTTGACTACCCAATTGAGTGCAGCCGATGAGATCCGAAGAAAGTTGGCCGCGATCGAAGTTGAAAGAGAAAAATTATTACAGGAAAAATCTGAGTGGACAGTTTATCTAGAAAAGAACCAAGATATCGCATTTTCAAGTCCACACGAACTATCGAAAGCCTTGGCTTCAATCAGGATAGAGAATGCGACATTACAAGAACGACTTGGATCACGTGAAGCTCAAATGAAGAGTAGAGATCGAATGATCGCTGAACTGGAGGCTCGATTACAGGAGGCTGAACGTGAACGAGATGATGAGTACGCCACGAGGGTGAAAACTGAAAGCCAAGTAGCGATAGCGGAGAGGAATCGGGGATTAGATAAACGTCGTATTCAGATGCTTACTGAGCAACTGAAGAGCTATACAGCAGAAGAAAAACTTATCTCAACAGATGGGACATTTGATCAACAGAATAGCTTGAAGGTCACTCATTTGGAAGAACTCCTTGAGAGTCATCAGAAAGAACTATTACAGCTTCAGCAAGAACTTGCACAGTTGAAGAAAGAACGCGAGGAATCGACTCAGCCTGCCGAATCAGCTGACGCAAGCTTTGTATCGAAGAGTCCCGAAAAGGCCGCTGCCGTGAAAGCTTCCTTGGCCGAACAAATCGCTAAGAATGAAGCCCTTGATTTAGGTGAGTCACCCAACGGTGGTTCGCTTACTTTTTGTGAACTATCTGACAAGGGCGCTGTTTTCAACTAACAATTTGACACAGAACTTGACGAGTTAGCAGAAGAAAATAGAATGCTGCAATTAGACATGGAGTCTCTCAAGCGACAAGTTCATAACCTCGAACGAGATCTTGGTCGAGGCGAGTACAATCATACCACTACCCAAGTACTAGCACCAGATGGTGGTCCTCTTCAGAACGATATAGCAATTCGTATCGCAACACTTCAAGCATTGAAGACCGAGAACAAAGCTCTTCTCAACAGAGTATCTAGTCTTGAAAAAGGCTTGAATCAGTCTACTGACCCGGATGAAGGTTTGGTCCCACGTGAATCACTCGTTTCACTCCGTCATGAGATCGAGCGCTTAGAAGCCGAGCTATCAAGCTCCATCAAGTCCCGACGACGGTTGAATGAGATGTACGAAGAAGGCACAAAAGCGTATCGGAAAGCAATGAAGGAAATCCTGGGATATAGTCTCGAAGCTGTTTCCAATGGCGAGTTTCGATTACGATCAATGTTTAAAGATGAGAGTGCAGCTTCGATGTTGTTTGTACCGGGCAAAGCTGATGGTGGATCTTTGGAGTATAAACCTGGTCAACAAGTCTTTCATCAATCTAGGGAAGTCGTTGATAGTTTCCATACTTGGGTTGAGTCTCGTAAATCATTACCATGTTTCACTGCAGCTATCACTTTAGAACTTTATGAATCATC
>KZ120709.1:0-10641 GCA_002157025.1 Melampsora abietis-canadensis | reverse complement strand
CCAAAAAACGCGAGTCAGTCGTAAGCCCCTCTTGGAGGGCGCGGACGCGGCCGCGCGAGGGGCTTAGTTAAGCTTAGCGGTTTCTGGACTTTGCATATTTCTCATCAAAAGCCCCATCAACTTATCTCTACTGGCCATTTGTTCAACAAAATTGGAAATCTGAGCACAACTGCTAAAGGACATCAAGCACTCGTTGTGACCTCAGACTTTGTTCTTCATTGGCACTCATGGAGCATTCTGAGCCTTACGGTTTCGAATCCTATCACGTTTGACAAATATGCTTAGAACGATTACAAGATGAATTCTCAGATGCATGGGTTTCCAAGAGCAACGATTCGTCGGTGAAATCAACCTTCGCTTGACAACTCAACCCAAGCCACCACAGGCAGCGTTGGCCAGACTTGAGCGCACGCTGCCTGTAAGAGTCAAGGCTGTATGCAGGTACATGTCAAAATCAGTTGAAGCGGACATACGATGAGGACAAAAGAGTAGAGGCTGGGAAAACTTCCGATGCCCATTGATTCAGCATCTTATGAAGCGCTTATATCGCCGCTGTATCGATCTTGGGTATGACACCGGAAGTATCATCGCGACGAGATATGTTCGTGTAAGACGCTGTAAGATGCGAGTCCCTGTTGTTAAGCTTATCAACGGACAGAAACTGATGTTGACTGTCAACTCCTATTGGGCCTCTCGACTGGCGGTTTTTTTGTTCCGATACGCGTGCTATGAATTCTAATACTCCTGAGCTTTATCAGCTGAGTGTTCTTTCAGGTGTCTGAGTCACACTGACCCCCTTTGTCAGTTGTATTGGAGGTTCTCGAAGATCCTTTGATAGAACAGTGCCTTTTCGATTATCGTTGCTTTTCACTCCACGAAAGCCTTGATCTCAACCCATGTCTTGAACATTCAGTCTTTGCTTTCTGGCCACAGCGCCATTTGAGGCTTTCAGCTTAGGCCGAGTACATCACGATATACAATATATTCAGCTTCTTTTGATTTTCAGAGGTCATTCCCCGTCTTAAGCAAGCCCTGCGACTAATATATCACTGATTTCTCTTAGCTTTCACAACTCAACTCACCATATCCATTCGAACCCTTCCCTTGCGACAGAAGAAATCTGCTTCACTTGTGATTGTCAATATGGACTTTCCACACCTGCCTGGCCAATATCCCATCGATCCTCTTGAATACACTCCAAACTTGAATTCCGAAACGTCGTCGGCTTCAACTCCGTCTGCAGATGCCACTAACTCGGCCTGGATAGGACAAGTACACCAAATGACGTGGGATATCTTGATTTCAACATTGGACTACAACCGGGCTATCAACCTTTTGCATGTAGCCCGCGCTCGTATAAAATCGCATGAAGAAGCCCAAAATCACCAGGAATTGATAGGTCTAGCCGCCAATATCCGTACAGCTGCTACCAAGTTTGAGGTCGCATATGATCAAGCACACTGGGTTCAGGCAATCCTGATTCTTGATAGACTATCTCGTTATCTCACTAATATGATTGCTTCATTGAATGATAAACCTTTTGAATTGCCTTTTGAGTGGCTCATCAAAAGAGGTGAAGCCGAAGTATTCTCCAACCGCAGAGCGGCCGCTCGGCTTACATTGCAGTAAGTATCAATCCACCCTTATGTCCATGGAACTAATTGTCATCGCTGACATCTCTTGTCCTGTAGACGTATGAGATCCCTGGCAGACTCGATATGGTCAGTCCAAGCATGCGTGTGGCTAAGTGGCCTTATCGACTATGCCAATGGAGATCTTGAGGCAGCTTATGAGAAACTTGAAGATATGATACAATGGCAACCTCCCGCAAACGCAATCGTGTAGGTCCTTGACCTTGTCAACATCATTTGATATCTACTGATCCAATTCACGTACTTCAGGCACACATACCATCGGGTCAAAAACATCAGAAGCCGGCTGGAACTCATTCTTGGCCAGGTGGCTGTAGACGACCCAAACAAGATCGACGAGATACATCTTGCGATCGAAGATTTCCTCAAGTATTCATCAGATGAGAAGGCAGAAACAGTATATCGGGTGAACGCCCGTCTAATATTAGCTGACTTTTACACCAGGGCTATGGACAACTTAAACATTCATGTGAGAATTGTTGCGCCCTTTATATTCACCCCTAAATGCTGATTCATTACATTTTTATAGAAAGACAACCAGTCTCCGCGCCACCTGGCCGGTAGGGATCCTGGGTTCTATCGCTTGAAGGCCATGGGAGCTCTCAATCATATCCTTGCTATCGATCTCGATTTTAACTTTGAGCACCGGCACTTGTTTGATCATGAACGCAGGCACCATCTCATTCGCGCCCTCGCCCTTCGGATCACAATATGTGTGTCACATACGAACATCCGAAATTACGTTGAGTTGGCATTCTCAGACTACCAGCAGCTTTTGGTACTATTGAAAGAAGGATGGGGAGATGGAGAGGTATCGATTCACCCAGAGCGCGTATATGCCGAGTATCTTCAATTGTGTCTCGCAACGCAAAAATTTTCGAACCAGGATCCAGATTCTAGTTGCACTCCACCTCTAGGTGATGATCAGAGCAGCGATACTCCAGAAGAATCCACAGAAGAATTGGAAGACAGTGGAGACTCTCTTGGTTACTATAAGGTTAGGAAATATTGCAGATGATTGCTATGATTGATTGATACATGTTATTGACCTTTGCATACCTCCACCAGATTCTCGGAGTAGACAAGTCTGCTTCAGATACTGAAATCCGTAGGTCATATCTAAAATTGAGTCGCAGAATGCATCCAGATAAACAAGGAGGAAATACGATCATGTTCCAACATGTATGCTGAAGATTTCTTTTTTTCATCCAAATCAATGTTCACTGATTCAATATCTTCTTCAGTTGAATAATGCATACCATGCTCTCATAGATGCGAACGCCAGGCACGAGTACGATACTGGCCATGAAGGTCCAAGTTCTGGTTTTGAGTCACATTCTTAAGATCCTTTGTGATTCACAGTCTCTTGAAAACCTTCTTAAAAATTGCCCGACTATGCGGATTAATATTCCCTCCTTTTTTGCACCCCTGGATCTTTACTACCCTGGAACATGACTTTGGTTATACTGATATGTCGTAATAACATCCTGATTTATACCTCCATTATGGCCAAGTGCCAATGCATACTTTGTGACTTGTACTATATCTACAAGTTGTAGATACTAGACCTGCGAATTTCTAGGTGACATAATCAACAAGCGCAAGCTCAGATTGAATGCTGAAAAGTAGAGGTGCCGTCCGTCAGAGCTAATTGTTGCTTTGAAATCTATGAAAAAAAGTTGCTTTGTATCTATACCTAATGTTGTCATCCAAAACCTGGTCCCCTGGTGTTAGAATCTGCAATCCTTTGCCTCAAGTTTCAATCAGCGGAAGACTGTCTTGCTCACTCGCATCCACATTTATCAACTTTTATATCTTAATGCCATTCGTGGGAGTACTTTGTCAATCCAATCATCGAAGAGACATGAGTTTTCCAATATATAACTTCAATCCACAAGGAACTAAAAATATCATGAGTAAGATTATGACAATTGAACCCACGAAAAGATGCATAAGCGGCTTGGCAGATTTCTGAGCTGCCAAGCAAATCTGGACCGGTCGAATCAATTGAAGGGCCTTCTACTTGGTTTCCCCCTTCTCGGATTGAGCAAACCTGAACGACGGGAACACCAAGCTCTTTGAGTTCCACGTGTCGAACGCTGCTCACATTTCATTGATTTATTCCATGGAACTTCACTCACTGGTTTTGTCGCAAGTTATCATTTTCGAGATGCCGCTTCGTAAGCCATCATATTGGAAGCTGTATCAATCTTAGCACATCCATCCCAGTCTCTTTTGGCTGAAGGTGTCATATGAATGCTGAAAAAATCATAATTGTCTCACAAATCAAGACTGGATTTCAGCACGATTCTCCATGAATAGGTTTGTCATACACCTCCCATCTTCTGGTTTGGAGTAACTCGAACAACTATCTTACACATTCAGTTCTAGTCAATGATCACGAATATTCAAGGGGCAGGGTTTTTTTCAAAGAGATTGTATGAAATATTTCGAACTGTACACATTGATGATTGGTGACAAACCCTGTCCTTTGAAAAACATCTTGAACTGAAATTTATGCGTATGGTATCTTTATGATGATATGTAGAAATATTTAAAAAACTCGTATCCCAACCCGTCTACCCAAGTGAGGTAACTACCGGGGTACGGCCAAACTTCAACGGCGTCAACGGAGAGTCTGGATGGTGTACAGCTGCCTTAGGAATGGTGATTTGAACTGATTTATCGAATTCTTGCTTCGGCTCTGGACTTCCTGAGGTGATGATGGATTGTTTCTTGAGCGGTTTTGCTGAGAATGATAGAGAGCGTAGCCCTGAGCTGAGCTCAGAGCTCGATCCGCCTTTAGATCTCGTTAGTAGTCGTCGTGTTTGAGTAATTGCCATGATCATCACACTATCCGTAAAATCTTGGTTAGCAAGCTCATCCCAGTGAACCTTGTTAGAAGAGAAGCGAGTGCTTACATGTTGCTTGTTATGGAGACAAATCCATGCGCTCCCTGAGACAATCAATATCAGGCAGGGATCAGACAAAGATCCACTACATAATCTGAACAAAAAATCAACCGCTCACGATGTTAGCTACGATGACGAAAGCTTCGGATTTGAGGTAATCAAGGGATTTGAATTGCAACTGCAGAATCACAATTGAAACCCCGATCACATCAGTGCTTCATAGCGTATGCGTGCGATCACGCCCGTTCAGAGACATGCGTGGCTGGAACCAGGACTTTGTAACGCGAGAAAAAGACAGTCGTTCAAGCTTACCTGCCAGATAATCATGGGTAAATAACTTAGAGCAGCCAATTCAACAAACCATCCCATCGCCAACAAGATGGCGTATTCAATATTTGTGTTACCCATCGGTCTTCGCCAAGAGAATGGACGTTTCTTGTTTCGTCCTTCTATGATAGAAGTAGTATTATCCATGTTTGGTTTGAAATTTGCCGCTACTTGTTGTCTCATAGCTCGAGGGGTGGCCAAAAGTAAAGGAGTGTATATCTGGATCAACCCGGGGTAAAGAGAACTTATAAGTGATATTTTGGACTGAGAAATACTATAATTTGCTGTACCACTTACCACCAAGAATATGAGTAAAAAAGTCAACCAGATTCGACCACTGAGGCGATACCAGAAATTCAAACTTTTCTGGATAGGCAATAGAACGTCCCGAGGACCATGAATATCAGATCCTGCTATCAAGAAAATACTGGGGATCGCATGGGCTCCCTGTTGAGGAGATAAGCCAATTCTTGACGCACCAAGATCGTTGTTATTTTCTGGCCTGGTGTGAGAGCTTCTAACAGATCGGAAATTTGATACGTTTTTGGATCAAACTTTTCAGAAGCGGCTTCTAACGAGGCGTGCACAGCCCGAAGAGTCATCTGCAGCCTCTGATACGTCAACTGCCCCATCACGAAGGACCATATGATGACTTGATCGATTCCGATAATATATGAGTGCAAACATAAGTGATGAGTTATTAATCATCATCGAGTGAAGCATAGAACGGAAATTTACCTGCGGTAGAAGAGACCGCCACACCTGGCACCAACACATTGATCACCCACCGGATTATGTCTTGTCTCTTCGGAGACCTGGAAGACGAAGCAGCTTTGTGAAGTGACTCGTACCAAGGCCGCTCCAAACTGGCTAATGCACACTGACAAGCACATGCCCAGCAGAATACCCACGCGGATAGATAGAGAGTAATGAACTTGCTTCCATACAGTGCTAGTATCTGTGCATACGTATCATGTCCGTCTTTTACCGTCAATTGAAGAGTCATGCAGGCAATGGTCACTGAGACGTCGTAGATCAAGTGGAGGAGAGAGATTATGGGTCAAAGCATCAGGGTCCCAAACACACAACCAGTGAGTATGGATTATGCAGAGACAACATACAGCTGGAGAAAATTCCCATAAGGATGGCCATGCAATTTGGAGCATTAGGTCTCCAGAGTCCATCTTATCGAAAAAGAACAAACATCAATGACTTTATTATCATATATCTCAATGTTGACGGCTGCAAGAGATCCTTTCCAAAAGACACGTACAGCGAGTCACACTTCCAATTGAAAAGCGGCCATTTGAGACTCGAAGAAATATCAATACTGAAGAAAGTAATAATAATCTAATTGTTGATTGAATTCCGATTTGTTTTTGTTTGGGTCGAGTCGCGGAAGAACAAAAAATTATGAACTAAAAAACACTTGAGTCACTTTACTTTCGGTGAAAGGCCGAGAAACCTCCTCACAAAACATATGCCGCCAAGATGACGTGCATCACGAATTGTGCCCACGGCGGGTCTTTCGCAGTCTGGTTACGCGATATCGGTGGCAACATCAGTCACAGTGGAGGAGCGAGTCTTGTTCATCGAAGGAAGCGCGTCATCTAAGGCCAAGGACTTGCCGCTACACTTTGAGTCTCGGCTANGCTAGCCATTGAGAAGTTGCCATGAAAGGATCGACATTAGGTGGAATGGTGCTGATGAACGCAATCAAAGCAATTGTCCCGGACACAGATGGATCCGATGGCGATGAATTCATGTCTTGAGGCCAGCTTTTTTTTGACTTTTTTTGACTAGTGAGAATCGAAGAGGAATAAGACTAAAAATTCGTTCACGAAAAGGAAATATGACTTAGTATGGATCCTTCATTTACTCACGAAAACAAAAAAACAGTGCACTTGCAACGACGGACTCGAAAATAAAAAGACGGGGAGATAGAGGCTCGAGTGGAAAAATTGACGTCGCGGAGGTCGCCTTATGGCTCCTTGAGCTCGGCCGCACGAATGATTACAAACCCCAGGTTTGGATCGTTTAGATCTGTTGAGCGAGCTGGATCCAAAGGAAATGCGCCAACCAGAGAGCTAATTCTCCCAAAGGATTGCAAGCGTCAAAGAGTGGAAGGGACTAATCTAGTTGTGGTCACTGAAGTACACCATCTTTTGAACTGATATTGGATTTCTATCTGCGCGCTCAGAACGAGTCAGCAACTAAGTTGTTTGGATATGGTGGAACCCGAATCATACTAAATAAGGTCTCGGTGAGCCATTTGCCGCTTTCAGTAGAACAAGAATTCTCTCCCAGTTTTCAATGCCAAAATGTTTCATTCTGAGTTCTTCGGACTACGTAAAGCATTTCACGAGTCGTATGTAGAACTTTGCACCGAAAACCCGCCAGGATGAATGAATACGATACAGTAATAATAAGGGGGACTTGGAGAGACTTGTCCAGAAGTGTTCTCAATAATACTTATACTACCACCCCAATCGGGTATCGGGGGCGGAGTCTCTCGTCTCAGTTCATGTAGCCTCCGCGTCTCCAAAACAATGACGAGACCATATACATATAAGTCCCCAAGAGACGTGCTACTCCGTTGTTCAAGATCAACCTCAATTTCTTGAGGAATCAGCCCACTTTTGGCCACTCATTAATATGAAGATATTTCGACCGCCCAGCTGAGCCCCCAAAATTAAAGCAAGTGTGCAAATCATGCAATCGCAATCGAACAGTCAGCGTTAAGCTGGCGTGTGATTTGAGGGACTCCGGGATGTGAAGACAACATAAATCACGTCTACCAAAAACGAAATGTAATCAACGGTCTCTCCTCTCTACTGAGATTGGAGGAAGATAAGATGAGGACAGGAAAAGAAGAGAACAGAAGAAGGAACACCCAACGGAGAAAAGAAGGAAAGAAACAAGCTGTAATCTAGGCTACAGCTTATTGCTACAGATTAAATACAGTCGATTGCAGAAAGCTTGGCAACTTTTGCCTGCCAAACTTGAGAAAATTGGCGTGGAATTCTTGCCAAGCTTTGTGAAATTGACTGTGCCTCCCACTATTTCAAGCCGGGGGGCCTTTGGTCTTGCGCCAGGTGGATCAAGAAATTCAACACCATGGGCTGATTCCGGTCTTTTGCTCCTATTATATCTAATTTCTCGATGTCGTCAGCATCGAGGAGCATCGAGGAGATCAGTCAAGACAGCTTCTGTGATGTGTATCCAAAAATTCTATGACACGAAATTGGGAATCGATTGATGAGGCAGAAATTTATTATCCCCTTTGATTAGGATCAGAAAGTGGAGGCAAGTGTAGGCAGCTGAGAGTCTCATCGAACCTGGCATTGGCTATCGGATGGATGCACTGGTAGAAGCTTTTTACGGTACCGGCTTAGAACTGTCAATTCATTATTTTTGGTGGAAATAGCTTTCAAATCTGTGAAGTGTGAACATCGATAAAACCAAGAGGTTTTCCTAGTATCATTCATGTCAATCAAGTCACGAGATATCGTTCCATCGGGGTTCATTCATCAGATTCATGTAATCTTGAGTTACAAGGGTTGGCAGCGGGGCGCTAGATTTATAGATGAAGACTTTATGGTTCGATCACAGGAAGACGATGTCGGTCCACGTCAAGCAATCTGAAGATCGAAGAACGAAAGGCAAGGATTCCTCGGTTTGGAAAACTTAAAAATCGTCAGGTCGAGGCTCACCAGCATTTGACCGAACGAATCGCAGGCCTTCGAATGAAATCGTGCGCTTTTCAATTTCAAATGTAATCGTCTTTTCTAATTATCAGTATTGGTATGACACTCTTTTGGGACATTTCTGATTAATGATTTACTTTCGACCTATGGCGAGCAGAAACCGAACGTACCTTTCAATAATCAGAGGATTTGACTTCACATATACGCTGGAGCTTAATAGAATTAACATTTCACTCGGAATGCGATGCGAAATGCGATCAAGACAGGCCATGGAGCTTTTCCTTTCTTTCGACTGTCAATATAAACCACTCTCGCGTCGGGGAAGTCGAAAAGACTTATTCTCCGAGCTGATACTGGCGCAACCTATCGAATCTCTAAATCGATAATTTCACCAAACACTTCAGAACAGCTTACAACCAACCCCAATACCTAGCAAACCTACAATATATTTTTAACAAGATGTTTGAAAACTTACCCTTAGAGATTCAAGAAGAAATCATTTATAATTTAATCGAATTAGACCGTCAGGAACGCAACAATTTCATTCATCCATATACTGGAAAGAGTAGACATGGTATGTGCAAGATCATTGATACTCGTTTTGATATCAATCGAGTTTATCCAAAGCTGATTGATTATTGATTGACTTGATATTGTCCTACAGCTCGCTCATTGGCCGCACTATCTCAAGTGAATTGGAATGTCAGATCAGTGTGCGAGTCTCTTCTTTGGAAGGTGAGCACCATTTTGATGATATATGTCTACTCAAGACACGAAGAAAAGGTACTGATTTACAATCCGCATGGATATTGATAATTTTCGCAAAAAAGACCATAGGCTTCAGACGACCACGAAGGCATAACGAGCTGGAGGCTCTTTCAGACATAGGTTCCCGAATCCGTCACATTCGTTCGTTACATGCTCGGGCGTGTCTTTCCAATAGCTCCCTGTGCCACAGTGGTATCATTGACCATATGTGGTTGAAATTTCTCACTGATCTTAAAGATTTCCTAACAAATCTCTCCCGATGCACACTAAAGCATGTACGTCTTCATACTCCGTGCGATATCGAGCTCAACCGACTCCTCTGGTTCGAACATGCCAACAAATCACTTTTCAATCAACTCAAGACTGCTCACCGAGAAGTCACGTATGCATTGCTTAATTTTCCCCTTCTCACCTCTTTGGACATCAGTGGGGCTTGTTACGCTTTTGTCCCTGAGGACGATATTGCTCAATGCATTCGACAACTTCCTCATCTGGTCCGGTTCCGAGCCCACAATTCAGTAGCTCCTTTTCACGTCACTGCACCTCGAAGATTGATGCTTGGTAGGGCTTTAGCACAGCTTGGCTTATTAGAAGAGCTATCCATTCAAAACTTAGATACTCCAGATCAAAGCTGGTGTGATCTCGATTGGAAGGGTCCTCTAAAGGTTTTGTCTATCAAGAGATGTCTGAGTCTCACGGGTGCAGCATTGTATGAATTCATCTTGAAATTTCCGACTATAACTGACATTCGGCTTATAAATCAATTTGAACAGTCTGATGACCCATACACATTCGGATTCCAATTCCAACATCAACTTCGATCTTTGAAAAACTTTACATTCTTTGGAATCCAGTTCAACACCGATCTCTTCCATATCTTATTAGAAGCTCCTAATCTTGGAAAGCTTCATATACATTCAGCTCATCGTCAAGACCTTCTTGAGAAGACGAAACAGTCTATTGAAGTGAATAGCGGTTCTTGGCCAGGTTTGAAGTCACTTGTCTTTTCATCAGTTGCGCCTGAAAATGAAACGAGAATCTGGCTTGAAAATTGGGCTCTTGAAAGACAGGTAAGGATCAAGTTTCATGGTACCAGACAAGTACCTCTTCCAGCAATCGTAGATCACGTAAGGGAAGATGAGGACGAAAACCAGATGGAACTCGACTCGCAGAATCAAGACCACGTAGAAACTGAGGATGTTCACTTCGACACGGAGACATCAATGTCAAATTCCAACGACAATGTCAATGCTACAGCGGAGGTTAGTCTATCTG
>KZ120708.1:1069-12159 GCA_002157025.1 Melampsora abietis-canadensis | reverse complement strand
AAGGATTGTGGGACGAGCGGATGAAGGTCTTGTAATGTAAACTTTGTGTCTTGATTTAAGAGGATATTGGTTGGTGTTTGGATATTGGTGTGGTGGATATCAGTAGGTGAGTGTTAATCTTAATCAAAGGGTGTGCTTGGTAGGTGATTTTTGAAATAGTACGGCTATATGTCATATTACATATGTATGCATAGGATAGTTAGGGCCTTATTGTACGTAAGTCCTTAACTTCGAGTGTTATGTGGGGGATGGCCCCAATAGATGCAAGTGGACGGGAGTGGCTTGAGAAATGTGTCTAAATCAGACTCGTGGGAGTGGCCATAGGTCTGTCTTAGAACTAGCTGGGGGAGCCAACGCTGGTGCACGTTGACATAGTCTGCTGTCACAGGGTGTGGGACTTGGTTTGGGGCGCTCAAAAGTTCTGTGGAACCATTCTTGAATCATTCTTGATATGAAACAAAAGGATTAAACTTATTGAAGTCCCACCCCCGCCTAGCAAGGCTTAAGTGTGCACCTCAGTGTTCTATATAATGGCTTTCATAACAGCACTTATACTGTACATCTAAGCTGTTATAAAAGCCAAACCTAGTCATTTCATTTCCGCTGGATTCCTATTACACAACACATGATTTACATACATCACATCTAACTACTTCAACCACACAACTTGAACCTGAGTAAGACACCTGGTACTATATTACATCTTGGGTCAAGTACCACCTCACAACACGCTCTAGCAGTCCAAAAATCCACAAGGTTAAAAATCTAACTCACTCCACAACACTCACCTTACACCTTGAAGATGGCAACTAGTATTCAAGCTACTAGACCAACCATATCTCAACTCAAATGGATTGCTGAATTTATCACCGGATCTCTTGACCCACCTATTAATACTTAAGCAACCAATAGTCAACCAGCTCCTGTTTGTCCCAAAGAGGCCACAACCAGCTCTCAAACACACAATAGATGCCAACACCAAACTACAAAGAGCACCAATAAGAAAAATGCAAAAAAAAACAAGACATCCAATGACACTCTGCCTGTTATCAACGTTGCTGACATACAAGCCATGAAAAAGACTGCTAGTGAGCTCCGGTGCTTAGCTGAAAAGCATGCTCAAAGTGGGATGGGCCGAGCAGTTTTCCAATCAATACTCAAATTTCACAAAGAGATGGAAACTTTAATAGCTATCAAGGCACTGGAACTTGGGACTACTGTATTGGTTATTGAAGAAATATTGTAAGTTCAATCCTATAGGTTACTCAATCATCAAATCATAACTTACTAATGTAACCCCAACCCAATTTTCAGTGGAAAGTACCTGGGGGTACGCAGACAATTGGTTTGGGGTGGTTCACTCCAAAGCAACTTGGCAAGGGAAATTTTCAAAGCCAGTAAGTCTCATTTCATTGCCTTCTTCCCCAAACCATACACATCATTAACCCAAGCACATTCTAGCCAGTGGAGAGGCCATGCAAGCATTAAGTGCTAGGTGGCCCAAGATGGATAAGACTGAAGAGGAGTCTTATAGAAAAGTGACAGAAGAATTGACCATTGTTCATGAAACCGTAGACCAGGAACTGGCAGAATCAGATTTTGGGACACAAGCTTGAAACAAGATTACCCAGCCCCGTACCATGGTATTGGCCAATCCACGCTGTTTTAAACAATCCAAAACTGCTGCCAAACATCTATTGGATGACACTCTAGCTAAGGTAGGCATGTGGTTACTTTTCTATGTGTCATCTTAATTTTTATTTTTTCCAAATCACTTGTCTTTCAACATAGTGCATCCCTGTAGCAAAAACCCACCATTTTGAGGTGGTTATCATAGAAATCTTCTCCCATATTGCCAGACACAACTTCCAGCTCACCCAAAACACAATTGGCCTTGACAAAGCTCTTGGTATTATATACGCAAGCAATGGTGCAAAGGCACTGCCTACACAGTTGCAGGCATACTTGGTGGGCAAAACACCTCAATTGCTCAGGCTTGAACTAGAAAGTGAGTTTGGAATTTCAATCAAATAAAATAGGTTTGTGCTCAATTTGTCTTGGGTCTTTTCTTTGACATCTACTGGCTGCAAGTACCAATCCCGTGTACTCCATGTGTTGTCTGACTTCCTACGTAAGTTCTCAATTCTTAAATTCCCAATAATCTCAAGTTGTTAACTTATATTGTGTTCAGATGAGACCACTGATTTGAAACACTGGGCTTGGAGCAACTGCAATAAGGTCCTTGCCAATGCTGGATACAAATTAAACCTACTACCCAGTGCACAAAAACTTCCCAGAACCTTAAAGACCAGCAGTAACAATCTCAACCAGGCAAAGGTTGTAGCACTCAAAAAAGACCCAAAGGAAAACTTAATACAGTTGATTCATATTTAACTTACTCAAGGAACTTGACTCAATCAACCTCACCAAACTCAAGCCAATATTGCCAATATCAGTCTAAACAACAGAACCAACAAAACTCTTGCTTCTGATACACTCCACACCAATTGCCTAAGTGATACACTAAACAAAATTCACCAAGGTGCAAGTAACTTCACTTGAGTAAATACCAATATCATCAAGCCTCATATTCTAGACCCTGTGTTGTTTGCTGTGTAAACAACCATCAATATCTTGTTTTTGAATGTCTTGTTCTTATCTTAAATTGTTTCCCTCCCTACTCCCAAAATGAGATGCATATTTTGAACCATGATACACAAAGGTGATTTGAAAGTTAAACCCAATAGGGATTAGATAGAGTTTTTGATATAGTTCCCTCACAGCCAAACAAACAAAACAGTTGCGCTCTGCATCCAATGTTGGCCATGATATTGCTGCGATGCAAGGAAGTGAAACATGAGGAAGTTAATCAATGAGTTGATCAATGACTATGTAGATTTGTATTGGGTGATGAGTACTCCACTATATAAGAATTAGTTGATCAAGGCAATTCATCTTCTTGCCATTGCTGCATCTCACATCCACTACAACTTCCCATCCTCATCTCACTTCGACTCCAATTCACTGAGACTTGTAATCTCATTCCTTGTTTATTCTGTATACATATTTGGAATTTGCATTTATATTGTAAATCAATCATAGTTACCGTTCTCATTGAGTACAAAGCTCCTTCACTCTTATCTCTACAACCTTCATCTCCTGCTGAGCCGACTTCATTGCCCGATCAAAGTCAAGCGACATATCACACTCGAGGTACTCAAAGTCCAGGGACTTCAACTCAAGAGATTGATCAAAGTCAAGCAACTTATCATACCCAAGGTACTCATCAATCTCAAGCAAGTTACCAAACTCAAGGTACTCAAACTTAAGGTACTCAAACTCAACTGATTGATCAGAGCCAAGCTACATATTATACTCAAGGGACTTATCAAACTCAAGGTACTCAAACTCAAGACACAGATCAAACTCAGGCAACCTATCAAACTCAAGCAAAATCTGTCTTGGTTGGAACTCCTTTTCCATTACCCCTTTTGCCCTTCCCCTTTTTAACCCATACCATACCCACCTCAATCATACCACACATACCACCAAACAGACCACAATCAAACTTCAATTACTATCCCATCTTGTCACCAGGACTGGATACAAAGGCTTGATCATCCATCATAGCACCTTGTCACCTGTCTTGTTTTTACAAAGGCTTACCAATGCCAATCAGACCTCTACCAGTAGTGAGTAATTGGATCAATCAGCGTTTCCAATGTGGTTCATTTGGCCACCAACAAAACGCTTCAAGATGCCCCAATTGTTTTGGCCCCCAAATGGCCAAGCATTTTGACGCCTGGCAACTTGTAAGATTTGATACCAAGACTGGGCCAAAGAAGCTCTACAGTATGCTTGTACTCTGGCCTGGTGCAAGAGCAATTGAGGAGGCTCCAGTTTAAGTCATTCATCCTCATATGCTCGTTTTCAGTCATTTATTGACATGTTGTGCTCTCTGATTGATTAGAGTGACCAAAGATACATCAATGGATGTATGTGAGGTGGTGAAAGAGATCACTGACACCACTAGTCCTATGGCTATTGAAACTTAAGTTAAATCCAATCAATGTTGTGTGATCCGGCACTATGATTGATTGTCTTTATGTGGCCAAAAATCTCTAATTAACCACCCCCCATTCCTTGGGCTGCCCGTCCAACTCTCTTCTTAGGTACCCAAACGGACTCGGTTACAACTGACAAATTTTTTGTGGACACCGGTTGTGCTTGCGCTTGTCAACATTTGAATTGAAACTTGTGAGTGAGTTGACACCCCGCACTTGGTCAATTGTACTTCATCTGATCACGCAACTGTTTTCATTTGACATTTGTATCAGACAGTGGAAGGGAATTACACACATCTTATTTTTCTTACTCAATGGAGTTACACATGTCTTACTCCTATTATTTTTATTACTCCTATTGTATTTTGGATCGAGATATCATATCAGTCTCTTCTTGGATTCTTAGTGAAACTGTTGTATGTATGAGTTTGAACCTGAAAACATGTGTGCTATGTATGTTGTTGAGCAAGGTAATTTTGGATATCTTACAATACAAGTGTTATATATGTAGATCATGCCACACACTGTTATTTATGAATACCAGACTGTCTCCAAGGGATTTGATATTTTTTCTACAGAAGTCATGAATAAGGAAGGAAATATTCAAGACTCTGAGCGGCAAATAGTAAGTAGTGAGTCCGGGATGTGAATGAGTGATTAACTTGCTTAAAAATGTAGACAGAGCTTCCAGAATCTATCATCTAGTATCCTGAGAGGTACTTTACAAGTTAATAGTATTATAAACGTTTGGGTACACCTCCACTGAAAGTTATGAATATTTCAAGTCTGAGCAGAAATTGTTGTGCGGTAGGATTGTATATAGGTGATTAGCTCACTTGAAAATGGGGTGAGTGTTACTTTAATAAATACCATCACCACTCATTTTGGACAAGATTCATAAAAGTTATAGAAAATTTAATGTTTGAACCCCTAACCCCTAACATACAACAAGTTAGGGTTAGGGGTTCAAACATTGAATTGTCTATAACTTTTATGAATCTTGTCCAAGGTAAGTGGTGATGGTATAAATCTTGTCAGTAAGTCAAGGGCTTTCAGAAATTCCCATTTTCAGCCACTTCTGACACAATCTCATCCTTTTTATTTTTGGTCATTTCTCTGGTACACATATATGACTTGTTGTGTACAAAAACATCTCAGTGTTTATGACTTTTATCAATTTTATCCAAATTGAGTGGTGATGGGATCATTCTTGTCAGTAGGTTTGGGGCTTTTGGAAAGGACCTTTTTGAGGCACTGCGGCCACCAACTATTGTCTCTATAGCCTCCCGAACCCTCCCGCAATGCTATTTACCGCTCAAATTTGAAATTTTACATATCTTTCTCCGTCAGAGTCCAACAAAGTTGATACTAGTATCAAATTGATAAGAGAAATTCAGGATTTCAGATGATGTATTACAATAACCCTCAAACCATTTTCAAGTGAATTATCAAGCTATATGCAATCCTCCCACACAACAATTTCTGCTCAGACTTGAAATCTTTAAAAATTGCAGTGGAGTTGTACCCCAAATCTTATGATACTATCAACTTGTAAAGTACCTCTCAAGCTTTCAGAATATAAATGTTGGAAGCTCTGTCTCCATTTTTAAGTGAGTTAATCACTCATACACATCCCTGACTCACTACTTACTATTTGCTGCTCAGAGTCTCTCCACACTTGAATAAATCTTGTATAGTTACCTGTAGTAATAATCAGCCACATCATACACAGTGTTTCTCAAACATAACACCAATTAAGTCACTCACTTGCTTTTGAGTGACTTCTTTTCAAGTGTATTGAATCAAGTGTATTGACTTAATATCCACTGTTTTTATAAGACACTAGATAATATCTCACTCTATAGAAATTGCATAATATCTCAACAACAAGCTAATATTACATGAGAAAAGACACTCATGATACAAACAAGATATTCACAAAGCTAACACAGGCAACTGCTCTTCACGTTCAAGACCTACATGTTCCATCATGTTCATAAGCATGCCCTCCTTGATTCCATTTTCCCATTCTTGATCAATACCATTCTCCCATTCAACCTCATCATTATTTCCCAAAATTGGATCAAGTTTAGCATTCTGTTCCTCTTGATTATTCTGTTCCTCTCAATTTAAGATATCATTGTTCCTTACCATTTCAAATAGATTTTCAAAGTTGCCAAGTCTTCTTGAGCCAAATCCCAAAGATCATAGACAATTGATGCAATTGAGTTGTGTTTTCCACAACGTCATCAGTTCAAGATAACCCAGCTGAGCTGGTGGTCTCAAGGCACTTCCATAGCCTTCTGGTCCCAATACGTAGAAAATGTGGTAATTTTGACAAAGGTGTTGTGAAGAAGACCTTTGCCATCTTCAATTTTACCTTGAAATGTTAATGAACCAAGAACTTCATGAGAGAGAAAATGTTGAATTAAGTCGCTTGCTTGGTTCAAATTGTAGACTTTGATGTTGTCGAGAATATCCCAGAGTTGTGTGTGCTCCTTTGTTGCCCATCATATTGCCCTTTGAACTTCTCATGGAAGTCGTCAAAGTTCCTCCTTACCTCTTTTGAATTATGCCAAAGCACACATTCCTACCTGTGTGCCACAATCAATAGCCCAAGGTTTGCCAGAGTGCGGGAATATACCATTGTTCCAGAACGGGTTGTCAGCATCCATTTGAAGTAATTCTGAATATTCAATTGGCGGAGAAGCTTGGTGATCAGGATACTTTTCTTCAAACTCACAAGCTAGGCGGTTGTAGTTGATGAGAGTCTTTTTCATTGTGCAACTTTGTCTTTTGATAGCCAGCATGATTTGCTCCTTTTCATGTGTACCTGGAGAATAATCAAGAACATTCAGTAATTCAACTTCAATACAATCTTCATAGAAACACTGACCAAGTCTTTAACTTCCATCAACTCTGTTTTCAGGATCTAACAGTCTCTGTTCACCTCTCAAAGCCAAAAAATGAGTTCAAATCTCCGTTTTGGCAAACCAAATTTTCAGGAAACAATCTTGGCCCGGCTCTGAAATGTGAAAGCAATGATTAGAGGTTTGAATTGGTTTGATTAGCTTTTTTCACTTTGGAATTAAATTAAATTAAACTGATGTGAAAGGTTTCTGAGTGTGTCTATATTACCAACTTTGGCTCTCTGCTCAGTTATCTGAGTGGCCAGGTCCTGAAATCAAGCCAGGCAATCCAAGGCCCGGAGTTTGTGGTTAGTGTCTTCATCCCTGATTAAAAATGTGATGTCAGTTGAATTTTAACAAGAAAAGTAGAAGCCTGATACTCCCCAGAACTCATACATACAATCTTCAAGGCAAAGTAATTGTCCAAGCACAATCTTTTGTTGAATCTTGATGTCTTTTGAGCTCATGATGTTGTGGTGTCTTTCTGAGTGCCACTGAGCGTCAAAGAACTCAAGCGTGTAGAGCTTKCCAGGTTTGTGAGGATTGGCTATCTTCAACCACATGTCCAGGACTTCCTGTGAGGCTTGGATGGTGAATTTTATACTCTCCATTTGACGGTGCAACCAATCAGCTGCATGATATTGATTTCTCAGTGTGAGGTAGCCACATCCAGAGCCAATCAACTGTAGAAAATGTGTTTGGGTTGATGTGCGTAAACAGGCAATCAGTGCTGTCAGGTCTGACCACAATTTTTCCAAACCTTCCCCATCAGAGAGTCCCCAATAATCCAGAGATCGTGGGTTGTAATGTAGCTGACAACCCCATGAGTGTACATAGGCGTAGAAGACCAAGGTTCCTAGGATGATCCAACATTGATATTCCAGTATCTTGTTTTGCTATCAAACAAAAGACAGAGTCAGTGATGTTATTACACTCAATCAACACAATGTACTCACCTTTTTTGATATACTTGTCAAGGTGGCAACCAATGTCCTACAAAATACCAACTTGTAGATTGGGAAAGTCATCCAATAGTATATGTATAAGGGCCAAAGGATAATGCATCCTACAGTGACAGATTGTGAGTTAGACAAAAAAGGTATAAAGCAAAGTATATGAAATTCCAACTTACTTCTCCCCACTTTGGTAGAGATTTGCCATCAGTAAGGGCACATTGTGACAACAGGACAGACAAAATAACCCAGTATCATCACATTTGTCCCAGGTGGAAGAGTTCCTTGTGTCATTTGCCGTTTTGTGAGCTTCAGCCATGGATCCTGTTTTTTTATCAATTTGACAATACTATCCAAAAAGCATATTGAAGATAACTTACATCATCATCTTCATCATTGTTTGCTCAAGGTGGAGGAATGGGCCTGTTATTGATATGCTTGACAATGTCCAAAGGGCGTACAAAGATGGATGGATAGTGTGATTTGTCCTGAGTATCCTTACTGGCCAATATGCTGTGTTGGTGTTGAAAATTCCCATACATACATACTATGACATCTACCTCTTCATCTGACTCCTTTATTTCATCCTTTGCAAGCCCAAAGCACCTGCTACAACATTCAGCCAATAGATTGGCCTTGGCAAGTTGAAGTCCGTGTTGAAGGACAGATTTGGTGATGACAATGATTCAACTGTAGAGATGAGTGGTTCTGGTAAATGACTGATTTAAGTCACGTTGAGCTACCCAAGCACCTTGAGACTCCATTGGTTCCTTGCTTTGGCCATTGAGGAAGCTCATTCAACTGTCAATGAAACTTGAAGCGTCAGATACCAATGTTTGCCAGACATGGTGGTAAGCTTGAAGTAGGGCAATTGAAAACGTGGTGCGGGGATGCTTTGGAGAAGCCAGAAGACGACCCTGATAGACAAGCTAAACAGGCTCTGGTGAACAGGGACAGAATTGTATTGCCTTTGAAACCAACTTACCTAGATTCCAAGAAGTCAATGTGGGTTGTGAATTTGAAAAGGAAATAATCAGGTATAAAGGTCACCTACTAAGTACACCAATGAGGTCAATGTTTCAATAGTAAAACTGGACGGTGTTGAGCAATGAATGCGTCAACAACCTTGTTGCCAGTTCCTGGGTTCTGTCCTGCGTTCTGTTCTTCTGGAAGGGGGAGGGGATTGTCATGAGGTAAGAAATGGGCTTGTAATTTGTCCATGTTGTTTTGATATGGCAGGAGTTTGTCTGGATCTGGTGGTAAGTTGTTTGGAATAGGGGGTGGGATTGAGATGTGTTGGTCTTGAGGTAGGATTCCGGCTAGAAATTGTTTCCCTTGTTCAACTTCCTTGATGAAGTCTTCATCATTGGAATCCTGATATTTCTTGACACACCGCCGTTGAGGTTTTTCATCCGGGAGATTTGAAAGGTTCAAGCAGCATTGCTTGCGTGTACGTGGCATTTCAAGAAGGATGGATGAGAAGTTCCTTGAGGAGTTCATGACCTGTTGCGTAGCCTGTTGTGGTACTTGACCCAAGATGTGCTGTAGTACTGGGTGTCTTACTCAGGTTCAAGTTGTGTGGTTGGAGTAGTTAGATGTGATGTATGTAGATCATGTGTTGTGTAATAGGACTCCAGCAGAAATGAAATGACTAGGTTTGGCTTTCATAACAGCTTAGGTGTACAGTATAAGTGCTGTTATGGAAGCCGTTATATAGAATACAGAGGTGCAAGAAAGCAAGGAGGTGGGTGTGGGACTTTAATAAGTTTATGAAAGGATTTATTTTTCAAGACTTTATTAATCCATCAAAGCTTCTCAACGTGCAGCCTATTGAGGACACAATCAACTAGCCTCTCAATGATTTGAATCAAGATGACATCTCCCAGTAAAAACAAAGAATTACGACATGAATCTTGTTGTGTGGGCCTCATGGATCTACCCGTTGAGGTCTTTAAGCATATAATTAAACAACTTGATAGAATGGCCAAGCTTGAACCTGATGAGATTGTCAAAAGAAAAAATGAGCATCAGGTGATGATCTCCGCTTCAGGTGATTGGAAGCCATACTGGACCTACTTGCACCATCAAAACTCACAAATCTTGAATGGGTTTCAAAATTTTTCACTTTCTTTGCATGAGATATATCAACTCTGTTGGCCATAGCTATGGGGAGTAAGTCATTTTTTGATCAACTTCTTGATCCAGAATACCCTCCTAACCCCAGTCAATCACTCATTCTGATTCCCAGAGACTAGAGTTCCCTACTTCTGTTCCTGCACCAATCTATATGTGGGCCTAAGATCTTCTCCTCAAACATGCCTCCTATGTTTGATCTCTCTCACTGATGCTCTCCAAGAACTGTAGTCAACCTCCTGATTTAATCAACAAGTATGATCCTTTCTACCACAATCTCAAACCAAATTTCGGCAATGATCATCATGTAAAATGGATCTCTCCAAAAAATGCAAGAGACCTGATAGATCGGTGCCCTAAACTTTCTATGCTATTGCTCATGTTTGACTATAATGAACAAGAAGAAGAGATGGGTGGAATAGCTGCCTTTGTAATCAACCTACTTCCATGATTAACCAGTCTCCAACAACTTTGTCAGCTCAAATGACTGGATGAAGATTGCAAGACCATCCACAATGGGTTAATGTCAAATATTGTGGATAATCTACCTTTGCTTAAGTCCTTTATATACAAAGGATTTGGAAGATTTAGAGATCAACAGAGATTTGGTGATGTGCCTTTAGGATCCAATTTATCAAAGCTCAAACATTCATCACAATTGAATTTGAGTGAAATTGATGATATAAACAAAGACTGGTGTCTTTACGACTGGTCAGGGACAATCACTGATCTTACAATTCAAACTCAATGGAGTTTCTTACCAAGTTCAGCACATCACATCATTCATCACATTGTGCCTTGTCTGAAGAAACTTGAAATTTTCTTCCCCTACAAGCAAGCTGACAATGTTGGGGAAATTGATTGTGCCTGGCATCTGGAAAGACAATTCTCTCTTCCGTTTCTAACTGAATTGATTCTTTCTTCTTGGAACACCGACTTTCTGGATAGCTTCCAAAGCTGCAACTCTATAAGCCATCTTGAATGGAATTATAGATCTCTAGAACATTGCCAGTCACTGAATGAGAATTTGT
>KZ120707.1:12128-29053 GCA_002157025.1 Melampsora abietis-canadensis | reverse complement strand
TACAATCTTGGCTTACACCGCCCATGCTGCGCCCTTCAACACGGGGACGACGCTTCCCAAGAAAAAATGTGTGCCAGTTGCAGGGATGGGATGCCCCCAGACTTAAGGTGTACAATCATCATTCTATACCGGTCAAGAAGGCAATTCAATTGTAAGTGATTTGCATTATATTGAACACTTAATGGATTACTGATATACAATCTCAAAATTCTCATCTGCCTACACCACCAACCCCATACTTGTCTGTTTTCTACGATTTTTGATCATCTTGATGCCCTGTCCCTTCGCGTCTTACCATATAGATATTTTCTTTTTTACTACTTGAATAGGAATATCTAACATCATCCATCAATTGTGTCATCGTGTTATATCCTGATCAATTGTCAAGTCTACGATCCTTTTTATTGAACCCGATCTTTAATCACTCCCATGTCACATTTCAATCCAACAGATTATTTCATTTGTCTCTT
Organism: Melampsora abietis-canadensis; assembly: GCA_002157025.1. Taxonomy (NCBI): domain Eukaryota; kingdom Fungi; phylum Basidiomycota; class Pucciniomycetes; order Pucciniales; family Melampsoraceae; genus Melampsora; species Melampsora abietis-canadensis. The sequence goes on along the minus strand of KZ120707.1, from coordinate 28,583 downwards.
GTTTTTCACTTTTCAAGCTTTCTTTTCATCACTTCCACCTTGCCCGTCTCGCAGTGTCCCAGCGACGAGCACACACGAAGGAATTTGAAACATGTTTGAAGAAGTTCAATCCACCCTTACCTTTGTAGTGCGAAAGCAGTTGCCCAACGCTATGTACACTTTGAGTGACCGTCTTATCAAAAGGCCACCGGAATATTTGACGGTTTTTTTCCTGTTTCGAAAGACCTTGACTTTCCTCACTTCCCTTGATCTTTTTATACCACTGGTATGCTATACTCTGGGAGAGCCGAAATGCCTACGTTCACATCTTTTATCTGGCTCTTGAGGCAACTTACAATCCGATCACCATCATAATGGGATATGATCTCCACAAAAAGCAGAAATGGCTACAGAAACAAGAGTGCATCTTACTGACCTTTACATGCTTTGAACCTTTACGATAGTTGTCTTCAATCCAAAGGCTACAGTCGCTTTCTTATTCACAGTCAAAGCTTTTTGAACACTGACTTGAGATATTCACATTGTTTTGCTTTGAAAGCCTCATCAATAAGTAAAGACTTCTTGCGCCTGACACATTGTGAGCATTGCTTGGAAAACGACAAGTATACTCTTTTATGTGTTCGAACCTGCACCAGGCGAATTTTGAATTTTGGGGGTTCATGACGCGATACTATGTGGCATGATTTGCAAACCTCAGGATGATGCGCGAGAAGCACAGACCGAGTCTTGGGGACCCTTCGATGATTGCATCTGTTTAAAACTGGAACTTCATGCATGTTACTGCAAAACTTGAATCATCAAAGATGCCTCGCGCAAGACAAAGCAATGGAAAGATCACAAACGCCATTGACTGAAGGAGATTGATAGTGAAAAACACGAGAAAGGATACTGAGGTACAAAGCTTGTCCTCAACGCAAGACCATCCAGAAAAACAGAACAGAACATAAACAAACACATAAACAAACGCACTTCAAACGTGTACGAAACGTGAGATAAACCTATATCCTTCTTCGTCTTCTTCTATCACTGTAAATTTTTCCTTCTTACTTCCGTTTACAAAATAAAATCAAAAAGAATACATAGAAAAGGAGAGCAGGAAACATGTTTTCACAGATGTGTTGATCAAAGGAGAAAAAAAAGCTCGAGTAGAAAGAAACACATGAATACTCAAAAAGGCAAAACGTAATCGTCACATCATCTTTGACTGAGCAGGTGTGCTCCGACGACAACCTTTGTGCTTGTCCTCCATGGAGCTCGCGCCTTTACAGGCTTTTCGGGCCGCTTTGGTTTTACTTTGTTTGGGCTTGATTAGCTTCAGAGAACCAGTATCACCACGCTGGAAATTGGGATGCGAGAAGCCTGAATAGGCACAAGCTGGGGCAGGGTTAGAGTTGTTATCTATTGTATCGAGGAGTTTGATGGTGGGTAGCCGGGTGAAGTTATAAAGCTGAATAGTACAGTGTCAGTGATGATTCAAGCAGCTCGGTATTGTTGGAACAGATGAGCTCAAAGACTCACATTCAACTGTCTAATAAAGGAAGACACATTACTATGACGGAAAAACTTTGGCAAGATGACTGAGGAAAATTCTACATTGGCTGTGTGGAAAGATATCGCGTCAGAGGTTAGAAGATCAAGGTGAAGCGGGATATTCGACTTACAATGTGCTAGGACGAAAGCATCACCGGCAGCATTCCATCTCTACAGAAGTAGATGATCAGTCAGGCGTATTCATGGTCATGAGTCTGATGCCTGACGTACAATGTAAGGGTGGTAATCATTGTGCGAACAAAGATGGTAAAGTTTGCTGATGAAAGCCTGGACAAATGGGACATGTTAGAGACTCGAGATATAAAATAGAAAGGTGCAGGTACTCACAGTGCTCGAGCCTGGTGGACCAGACTCTTTGCCGTCAGCGCTTTCGCTGTCTATCTGAAGCGACTGCATACCACTTGCAACATCAGCCACGTCATTCTTGGGTTGTACCGGAGACATGATGCGCGAAGGGCCTGAAGTCGAGTCCCCTCGCGAATGATTGGAGATTGGGACTAGCTCATTGTGGGGCGATAAGGGCGTAGATCGACGTGCATTTGCGTGATGTTGATGAGTCTTGGAGATGTATGGTATCCCTGGGCAACTCTGAACAGGCTGCATGTTAGGACTGTTCGGTAGGTAACTCACATTTTCTGGCCGATTGTAAATATGGTTTGTGGAATAGTGTAAGTTGGGTGAATATTGCTGATGAGAGATGGGTATGGGGGAGAAGGGATACTGATGTTGATGGTTGATCCCATGTTCGATTGGAGCTGTGGAAGGCAACAAGCTCGAGTGTCCGCCGACAGAACGTGGAATGGCATGATTTGTGGGATGAGGAAGAGCAGATTGTTGAGATTGGATGTTAAGATCGACATTGAGAGGGGGTTGATTGCCGTTATTTCCTTCGTTATATTCGTACGGATGCTGCTAGGTTCGAAATGATTGGGGTTAGGATTGGATGCGTTAGCGATGCGTCGGACTAGAAGAGTGAGTGGAAGTGTGATTCATATATACGCACAGATAGAACGGGAAGACCACTGATATCAGAATGTGATGAAAAGTTATAGGTGGTTTGGTTAGTTAGCACTCCATTAGGCAAATACTCTGTAGCGAGATCTATTGTGTCGCTTAACACAATCGAAGATATGCAGTGAGAGTTAGACGAGGTAGACGAGACTTACGTTTGATTCTGGGAATTACAAACCCACCATAAAAGGGAAGTGGAGAAGATATCAATAATGCGCTTGTTGTAAGGCAAAGGAAGGGCGGAGAAGACTCACGTAGGCTGACCACATCAGAAAACGAAGACTAAAGCATCAGCTTGGACCACACACGGGTGAAGCATCAAGACTTGAACTCACAGCAGTGTTGCAACATCACAAAAGATTCAAAGTGGCCTGGAATTTGATTACGCAATTAGTAAGAAGGACGCAGACGAGGTATGAAGTAAGTGCCTAGGAAGAGACGTTGAGAAACAGGAATGTAGAAGCAGTAGAGCTGAGGAATTCAGAGGAAACTTCGGAGTGAGACGGGAGCTTTCGGTCTAAGTGAGGGGAGGAGAGAAGAGCAAAGAGGTCAAAAATGAAGCTAATGAGAGAGAAGTTTTGCGAAGCCGATTCGGAATATGTACGTTAGGGTCTTCTTGTTTGGTGAAGGAATAAAGATTCAAAAGGCTGAAAAAAGTACGGCAAATCTGAACACGGCTTTCGCTGTGGTTGTGGTGGTGGTGTCAGCAACGGTAACGCTGCATTAACACATCACAAGCGAGGGTGCGGCACCCATTCAATTTGAATGTGATTTCGCAATGTTTATCGAAAGCCTCACAATAGGAGGTGGGTCCTCCACGGCAAAGCTAAGTCCGCTCGCCAAAGCCGTGCAGCTGAGATCGAGCGTGGCGGTGATGCAAATGAATCATAGTCCCTTTCTTTGTCGCGAAGAAGCCGGAAGAAAAGTTGTATCTGATACACTGGCGTCAGATAATCTGTGTACATGACGCTTCCTCAGGTGTGGCTGAATCTTTCGTGGGTGATGTATCTTTCTAGGGTACTTTCTAGTTGAGACCTGAACGTCTTACGCCATGTGCCCCCCTCACGACCAAGCGAGGCCAAGCGTGCTGAGGTTTCAGAGACTTGCATCCAAATCTGCTCGCATGAACTGCTTTTCCGAATCTGGCGGGACCGAAGTGCTTGACCTTCAGCATAGGAAGGGGCAGTTTCACAAAATGATCACTAGCTCATCTAGATGACAATGACTCAAGAAGGGAGTACACAGGTAGCATTGGTCAACTTGAGTGCTAATCGTAGACTTCGAGCGTCCGAAAAATTATGGCACCCACATTCCCCTGATCAGTATCCTTTCAGGATTCAAATTTCATATGCACGTCGCAGGTCCTACGTCAGCCAGGGTCACCTTCACAAGCCACATTTTGTTCACGTGTATCATCCTACCCATATTTGGGAGTCTGACGGCACAAATTATTTATCAGGAAACATCTTCATCAGGGTAAGTTCATCCTTTGATGGTTGATCTGGATCACGCGCCATCATGCGTACGCGAAACAATCTCGCAGCAACGTTGAACAGCTTGGAAACAATGACACTGGGAAGAATTGCGAAGGATAGAAAGGCTATACACCGCCCCTAAAAACCGCGTCCTTTGATGTACGAACGACCGAGTCCGCCAGGGCTCAGTGGTGACCCTAACAGTGAATACTTGCTGCTCCAAGCTGGAGAGATCTCTCGACGGCCGAGACACAGCCTTTTGGGCGCTTCGTTCCGCGAACTCAGCAGATGTCTCCAAGTTCATACTTTTCGAACGGAGTATGCACTCGCTTGATCCGTGATCTGCACATTATGAGTGCAGCATCATGTGCTAACCGTGGTGCAAAAAGTAATGGGTAGGCCTTGATCGCCGTCGGGAGTGCGATATGGCGTTGCTCTAAACACCACCCACGCCATAATCCTCGACAGTACGTTTCAACTTTCATGTCACTCGTTCTAGCCATCATTGCTGTCATTGCTGCCGGTTAAAGAGAGCGACTCTATGGTCGCTACGAAAAACTCAAAGCATGAATCAGATAGAACGCAGAACACAGCACGCGAGTGCAAAACCCTCAGACTCCATTAAAACCAACACCCGGCCCGGAAGAGATGACGCGGATACGTCGCGGGCTGAGCAGGTCCGCTCCGGTTAGGTCTAAAAATGCCTGCAAGGTCTAACAAGGACTTGGAAAAAAGAAAAAAATAGATATCACATGGAGTTTATCTGCAGGCCTTTAAGCTTGAGGGCCAGATATTTGATTGTGTTCGGTGATAACTCCTGAGTGAAGTTGTTCTTCCAAAATTGGTCAAGATCTAACTTGAAGTTGTGTGCCACCGGGTTTGGTGCCATCTAACTTTTGAACATGGATGGATGGATGGATGGATGGACGGATTGTAGCAGCAAAACCAGGATGGCATGGTTTGAACCATGGGCTGAATACTCCTGATAAGAGAGCCTTGTTGCATCTCATCAGATCAGGTTGACCCAGGTTTAACACTGCCATAGTCCACTACACTCACCCTAAAAACCAAATGGTTGTCATCTCTAAATCTCATAAGGTCACTGTGCTCGTGTAGAGCGCCCGAGACGTCGGGGGGCCTCAAGAGTAAAAAGGCAAGCCGTTGTACTTGTGAGAGCCCCCGACATCTGGTGCGCTCTCCAAGGGCACTATTGGTGTTCAGCTAAGATTTGGCTGGCATGCCTGCAGATGTTTTGGCAAAAGACCTGTGATTACCATTTTGCTTGAAAATGCATATCCAGAATCTGGTCAGAATATAGAAACCACCAACTTGAGGATCAGAGAAAAATTCACACTAAGAATCAGATCAGAGAGTTTTTCTTCCAGAAGACTTTCTCTCTAAATAAAAGCTGAACAAACAATATGGTTCTCCTTTGAAGCCTTTTGTATCCTTGAGGAAACTTTTGATGTGGAAACCCAACCCTCATATAGTACAGCCTTGTCTGCACCAATAGTGTATTGATGTGGAATTTACAATCACTTTCATCACTTTTTCAACATTGACTCTCATATTGGACTCATAGGTATCTTGAGTTCTAGCTTTTCATAATACGCTGGTGCCTCAAGGTGCATGTGACAATATATCACAAAAGGCTTAACCAATTTTGCCAAGAAAAGTCAAGCAAATTGGCACTGGATCTACATCAAACTTTCTACAACTTTCTATAATGCTATGATGAACACTTACTGTTGCACTCTACCTACAAGATACATGTGACCAACAGATGGGTACACAAAGTGGTTCCAACTTCAGAAATGCTCTCAAATCATTATTGTTCCAATTTTCCTATTCATTCATAATCCAATCAAGCTCAACTAGAAATACAATCATCTAAGCATCCTTTCAACTCCCTTTTGACTTTTTGGCTATTTAACACTGATGTGAGATTCTTCTCCTTCTCAGACTATAATGGAAGAATCATGTTCAACATCAAGGGACATTGACAAGTCAGATAATGATCTACAGTGTACACAAAAGATATCTCTCCTTGTATCTCTATGTGGTATGGCCTTGAAGTGATACAATTCAATCACACCCCAATAATAGATCACTCACAGATCACTCTTCTATATCTATCCAATTTTTTAAGAAAATTCACCATACCTAGACCACACACAATCTTCAAAAACCAATCATTTTCCATGCTTACTGATGATACTCAGACTTACAAACAATCATGTGGTGATTTGTAAATTGTATCTCAATGCATCAAAGAAACCAGTATCTCATTTGCATACTGATCATTGTCATACTCAAATGACTTGATCTTCCAAGCAGGGGCGTCTCTTTAAACTCCATGCTGCCCCCCTATGCACAAATAACAAAGATGACATTGAGCAGTTTACTTCAACTCTCCTGCATTGGCCAATACAAGCAATACACTGAGGATGAGGACACGAGGACAGAAGGCATTTGCCAAACTGTTGAAAAATCTATGCGTGCAAGGTATTTCATTACGTTCGAACCAAAGAAAAGGTACGTTATCAAAACTAAATCAACAAGAAAGTTCAGAGAATGATGTAAAGATTTCAATCACGTCAATATTTTTTTGATTTGTACCCCGAAAAGAACTCTCACAAAATCAAATGAAAAGCTATCAAAAGAACGATTTCAAATAGTATCACACACGATATAGTGTATTTGAAAGACCAAAAACACCATCAAAGGAATCATAGACTTCTAGAGATATCATATACCCAAACCATTCAACAAAAAATACAAGAAAAGAAAACCTGAGACACTTCAATCTAAGGGTTCCGAAGCAATAGTTTTAGAACTCAAAGATCTATCAAAAGGAAAATCATCTAAATTGATCGGTCTCAATTCGACTTCCTATAAAACCCCCAAACAAAAAAACCTCTCATCAGAACCTCAAGTTTTTGAATTGTGATGGTTTTGTAGTGAGAGACTCAACTGTTTGACTCGCTTCAATCATAGCTGATTTATCACCTCCTCTTAATCTCATATATTCTTTGATCGGATTCATAACTGCTACTCTACAAAACTCTTTAAGATCTGAACCTGAATAATTCGAGGTTTGTTCTGCTAAGAATTCGATACTTAGATCAGATGAGAGTTTGATATCTTTCAAAAGCTAAAGAGAATCGATGTTTGAATAAGTGTCATGAATGTAAAATGAGGAAATTGGGGGTTGGTTTGGGTTCACTAACTAATTGTAAGATTTTGGTACGTTGTTCAAGACTTGGAAGTCCAATTGGAATTCGTTTTGGCATTCGACGTAAGATTGCTGAATCGATATCATTTGGTCTATTAGTTGCCCCAAGCACCATGATCCTTGTATCACTTCCAGTTGCTAAACCATCCCATAATCTACGTAACGACGCAACCCATCAGAAAGATTCAGCGTAAATTCGAGTGAACATCAAAAATTCAACTCACGTCATGAATTCTGCCTTCCTATCAAACCGATTCAAGAAAAAAAAGTAAATCGAAACTTGATAAACCAAAGTTTGAAGATAAGTTTGAGAAACATACATCATTCCAGAGACTTCATGATCAGTTTTTGATCTTTCTCTCATAAAAGAATCAATTTCATCAATAAAGATAATCGTAGGTTGAAGTTTCCTACTTAAAGAAAACAAAGCGGCCACCAGTTTTGAAGATTCACCAAACCACTAAAAACCCAAGCAAAACCCCCCGGAAAAAAAGACTTCCTCTCAGTGAAAAAAATAACCATCAAAAGATTTGAAAAGATAGTAAAAGTTTCAGAAATGCAAACCTTTGAATTCAAATCACTTGGTTTGATATTTATAAACATCGCCCCACTTTCTTTTGCAAGCGTTTTGGCCAACATCGTTTTCCCACAACCTGGTGGTCCATAAAGTAAAACTCCTTTTGGTGAACTGAACAAACCTGCTGAAGATTTAAATGTGGTAGGGTAACAAAGTGGAAAGATAACTGATTCTTTCAAATCTGATATGATGGGATCTAAACCACCGATATCTATGAAAAGAACAAAAAACCCCGTAGATAATGAATTCAAAGCTCGGGGAAAAAGAGAAAATTGAAGATGTACTAACCATCAAAGCCAACTTCGATTTCATCAGGTTGAATCACTTCACCAATTAACATTGCTTCATGTTCATCTAAAGCCAAACTTGATTTATCTAAACCTAATTTCTGAATGACTTTTTTTGATTTTTTTAACATTTGATCTTTAGTTGCTTTAGAAGGATCATTTCTTGCGATTATATAACGAACTCCATAAAATAAAAAGATTTGTGAAATGGCTAATAATGCTAAATCTGATACTGCTTTTTTAGTTGTGGGTGATAAGTTTGTTAATTTTAATTGGGTTAGGAATGACATTTGATTTGAGGGATGAGGTAGTGTTGAATGGGTTGATTGTTGTTGGTTGGTTGGTTAGTTGGCTGGTTGGTTGGTTGGTGGTTGAATGACTTGAAGAGTTGAAGAACAGTCTGAGTCAGGTTCAGTGATCATGTGATGCATGTTTCGAATTGGGTCAGATCGGATACTCAAAATAAACTTAACTCTATGTTACATATAATGTGTTTCAACCAACTTAGAGTTTAATCTGAGTGTTTTGGACATAGTAGGAACTTAACCAATTCACGACTGTGTTGTTTTTGAATTTCTCTGTTGACACTGAAGCTGATCACTTGAAGAAAATGTTCCTTATTTAACTATCCTCAACATCACTCTTACATAACGATCATCCTCAACAATTTAAAGCAAACTCAATCAATTTTAAATCGAAGATGGATTCAGATGCAGGTGATGATTATGGAAACTTAGGGTAAGTTGATCAAAAACAAACAAACCCACCAAACTTTATCACCTTGATCTCAAATACCCCCGAAAAAAGACTTTTCAAATTTCATCAAATCAATTAACATTCAACTAATCTCATTTGTCTTGATTTGACTCTTTCGTAGTGAATTCGATAACCAACAAGATTATGTTGGTTCAGATGATGGTTATGACCCAGATGAAGTACAAGCCATGGAAGAAGATGGAAACGAAGCAAATGGTGATCCATCAAATTCTAGACCCAAACAAAATGGTGTCAATGGTGTGGTTCATAGTGGTCAACCGTAAGATTCCTTTCAATTTAACTTTCAGGCCTTCCAAACCAATCAAAAACAACTGATCATATTGACCTTTTTTGGGGTCGGGCTCCGTAGAGGTGATTCTACTTTAGCTGGTCAACCTAATGCTGTAAGAACAACAACACCTTATATGACAAAATATGAACGAGCCAGAATCTTAGGCACACGAGCATTACAAATCAGGTAAACCGATTCCTTTTATCCAAATCACCTTTCGGATTCGATGGCTAAAATCTATTGAATTGTTCGGTTATCTTCTTGGTAGTATGAATGCTCCTGTTTTGGTACCTTTAGATGGTGAATCAGATCCATTAGAAATCGCCATGAAAGAACTCAGTCAACGTAAAATCCCTTTGATCGTTCGAAGGTATTTACCGGATGGAAGTTATGAAGATTGGAGTGTTAGTGAATTGATTGCCGACTGATACAACTCCCGACCTTTGATCTCTCAACTACTTTCGAAAACATACCCACCGCTATCTCATTGTTTTGAATCAAGAAGAAAGAAAAGCTATCAAGATATCTAGAGTGGTGCAAATCAAAATCTGTTATAATCAAGCTTTTGTTATCAAAAAAACAATCCGAATTTGTTGCAGTTGTACATTAGGAGTAAAGTACATAAGTCTTCTTTCCTTTTAAAAAAATAATGACAAAAATAAAGTAGTAACCTTTGTATTCATGAGTCAAGAAATTGAGCAAAGGGATACGATGAGTGAAGTGGAAAGTATGGTGAAGGAAAAGATTAACCATTCATAGGTACCGCTTCTTCTGCCTCACTGACGCGTAAAGCTGAAACAAAATCGCGACTATGTATGTAGAAAAACCAGAAAAATTAATCAGGTCTGGTATACTAATTTGAAAGATGAGGAGAAAGGTTACAAACTAATTGAAGTTCCCATGTCTGTCCGCAAAAGGTGGACTAAGTAACTTATCAATCTATAAAACCCAAACGCTCCTTATCAAAAAACAAGCTAAACTGAACCACCCCAAAAAAGTCACATGTAAACGAACCTCAGCAGATGACATCCGATCACCCAAACTCCCAAGCCATTCTCTAATCTCTTTCCCATCCACAATCCCTTTATCGGTTTCATCAAACGATTCAAACGCTTCTAATAATTCATCTTCGGAATCTAATTCTAATAATTTCTCTGACATCAATGTTAAGAAAGTTGTGAAGTTCAAACCTTGGTTGTAATCTGGTGTATCTATTGTAGCTGGTTGGATCGAGCTTGGTCTGGATGATAAGAGTGATGATAAAAGTTTCGGGGTTGGGGCTTGACCTGTTGTTTTGCGGGGGTATGGTTTCAGGAGCATGAATGGGATCGTTGGTCAGGCTGGTCGAGGATTTCGGTTTTTCGCAGGTCAGTTTGTTGAACTTTTTGCTTACCTAAACTTGCTAACATCGTTTTCAGATCCGCTTCAGTAATCCAACCATCACTATCTTGATCAATCATCTACAAAAAACCAACCAAGTACATACACCAGTCTTTCAAAATGGCCTCAATGTAACAGAGAGAGAGAGAGACTATGATTTCTTACAGAGAAAGCTTCTTTGAAAGTTTGAACTTGTTTTGCATCAAACATATTATAAACTGCAGCTGAGGATTGACGTGGTTGAGATAATTGAGCTTTTCCATGTGAAGGTCTACCATGACCGAGTGAAGCTGATGAAGATGCCATTTCTTGTATAAGTGCTGAGTATTGAATGTCTTTGATAGATGTTAGTGATTTGTTTGAATGGTTGGCGAAAGGCGACTGAAGACTCTCAAACCGACTTATCAGAGGACCGAGCCAAAGATGGGATACAGTCGGATACAACCCGATTATACAAAGGACCCGTGTGAAAATCACTCGAGTGGATTCTCTCAAAATCAAAAAAAGGTTGTGAATCGACGACTCCACATATCTCAGTTCTTGATTTATAAAAACGGTGAAAACTTTCTTACACTTTGAATCATGGCTCATACATAGTTGCAGGGCGAGCGGGATCTAAGGTAATTGTTGAGCGGAAAGTCCTTCATACATACTTGGGAAGAATTGATAATAACAGAGTCTATGTAGCAGTGCAAATCGGTTTGAAGATTTTAACCCCTGGATATCATCTTGCAACCATGCAGAGTCATAATTAAGTAAGGAACCACAAAGATACTACAAGATGTAATACGAGTCGCATTACATGGTATATTGAATGGTACTTGCAAGGATAAACCGTAGAAAAGTTTGCATCATCTGAACCTCACACTACACCAGTAGCACCTCTAACAAACGCACTAACACCAATTCCATAATCAACTAATCTTTTCAACTTGGAAGTCGAAGCCTCTTGAGCATCCAATAACCTTCTCATAGTATCCGTAAGACTTTCTTTATCTTCATCCATAGCACATGCCAATAAATCTCCATCCCCATCTCCAGAAGGTTCTTCTTTAGTATCAATGATCTCTTGACCGTGTATCTTTAAAAACACACTTAAAATAGCTTGAATCATTTCAAACTCTTTTCCTGTTGTCAACCTTGCAGTAAGAGCTCGTAGAAGTGCCTTCATTTGATCATCTGTAGTGATTAAGCGTAACTCGATATCCAAGGCTGATGGCGATAAGTTTCTGACATACTCGAAGAAATCTTCATCTGTATCAGATAGAAGACAAACATCGATGCGATGTACCGTCAGCTGTCATAGATCTTATGCTAGAAGGCGACGACGGATGATGATAAAGCCAAAGAACATACAGTTTTCATCCGGTTCCTTTTTCATCAACCGTCTGGTAAACTCTGACTCGACCAAAGCACTGTCGCCGAGGTCAAACTTTCGCTTCTTCGATGCGTTGTCCGCTTGGGACATAGAAGTTGCATCAAGGGAGCTACCATTCAAGTCAGGTTTACGTCCATTTGTGGATAAAGTGGGTAAAAAGAAAGGAGCCGCCTCTGCTGCCTTTGGAGGGTCTTTGGGTTTGTTGCGTGCCTACATAGAATCATGATGAGTGTCAGGCAAGACGATCATGTTGTTTCAGACCGGTAGAGAGAAAACCCACCTTGATAATTTCAAGGTTCAACAAAGATTGCCACTTGGACTTCGGCATCAGAGACAATGTTAGCGATCCATCTGAGGAAGGATCTGGAATCAAGGATAATGCTTCTTCTTCTAAACTGTCCTCCCGCCAAGTACCCGATCGGAGAGTACTTTCCAGAACACTTGTTGATTGGTCCTCGACGCCTTCGAAGAGAGGAGTTTCAAGTGTAGGAATATCGGCGTCTTTCAAGATGCTCTTGTAACTGACTTCAGCGAACTGAGCCCGATTTGCCCAAAGGAACACCCCGACACTATCGGCGTGTGCCGAAGCTAGGAAGTCGCCCGTCGGGGAAAATGTGATTGAGGTAGCGACACTGTGCGTCCGGAAAGCATCGATCAACGAGCCAGTAGGAAGATCGTATGTGCGGATTACAGAGTCCGCGCTTGTGACTACAAGCCAACGCGAATCTGGTGAAAAAACCTAAGTGATAGGGGTGAGCTGATGATATGCGTCTGATTTGATGCTAGCTTGAATTATATAGGACTCACCATGTCAAGCACTGGCTTTGAAAGCGGACCCAACTCTCGCACGGTCCGCCTAGTTTCAATGTCCAATACTCTTACGCGCAAGTCCTCGCACGCAATTGCGAGAAGGCCATTATCACGTTGTAGTAGCATTATAGACGCGGCGCACGGTAAGACGATTGTATGAGATAGCTTGGCTGTCATGAAATCATAGAACTGCGAAATTGTGACCATAGGTCGGGGTCAGCCAGATAACAAAGATGCACGTGCGCTTGAACTCGGCTTACATAGATACTCCCCGGATGTGTTAAGACGATGACCAGACGGTTCAAAACGTCTGTAGCGATTCCCATGACTTTACTATCAGTCTCAGTTGCCCGAACCTTTGAAGAAGTCGGTATAACAAACTCCCTGCGTTTCATGCCACTTTGCATGTTCCACATGCCTATTCGCCCAGTTCCATGTGTACCTGACAGGGCATAATTTCCACATGCTGTCACACAGACACACCGTGTGACCTCTTCCGGGGGAGCTAACTTGAAGGATGTGTGACTGGTGAGTGAAAAAGCATGTTTGCCTAGCCGTTTGTTGTGAACTGACCACGACTTCGCTTCAGGATGTCCTGCGTGACATGTCAAAAGATCGTCCCAATCCTTGGCTCTTGACGTGGAATATGATAAACTAGTTACAGTGGGTAGTCGCAGTGATGAAACCGGTGTAGCCAGTTGAGAGGCTTTCTTGGCAAGTGAGCCTTGGCTAATTTCAAAGCTCCTCGAGTCCCGAACCACACTGGTAGAGCGTACTGTTCCATCTTTACCTGCACTGATGATTGTTTTGCCGTCGTCGCCATAATATCTGATCAATTGGGGAGGTTTCTGATGTCCAGAGCGCTGACTGAGTAATCGAGGAAGGCCGGTGGGAGTTTCAAACAACCACAATTTGATACTATTGTCACCGCTAGCAGTCATCATGATAGGTTGTCCTGGTAAAAATTGTACGCCTGATACAGCTGAATCATGCGCTTCGCGGAGGATATGCAAGAGCTGGCCGGATTGATTCATATTCCAGATGGCCAAATGTCCCTGAGAGGAGCTAGTAACGAGGAGTTGACAATCGGAATCTTATCAACCCATGCAGATTGTTGTCAGAGACTAGGTTTTGTAGTCCGGGTTAGAACAGCACTCACCAGAACGGAAAGCTATGCCTGTGATTGACTCGTGCGGATCGTCAGGTGAATCAGATCCCATCTTAACAGCGAGAATTTCTTCTCCGAAGCGAATGTCGACCAAACTGCACCACCCATCCGCAAAACCAACAGCTAGAATGTCGACAGCAGGGCCCTGTGCCATGTAGGTGATCGGAACCTTGGCACCCTTGGATCTGGATTTGGTCGGTCTGGAGAATAAAGTCGGCTGGAACATATGAATGAGAGCACCGAGTTGAACATTGTAGATTGCCAAACCGCCTTGCTCAGAAGCTACCACGATCTTGTTGACATATGTAGCTGGATGAATCAAAGTGCTGGCCACACCGAATGTAGAGGGTAAATCGATGGTAAGGTGAAGTTCTAGAACAAGGAAACAGAGTCAACTCAGTTTGTGTTATGAGATAAGGTCATCGTGATATCATGAATGAATACCTTGAGGATTATCAAGATGCCAAACCCATATTGTACGCCCACAGGTTGAGAGGCCGACCACTTGATTTCCATATGTGAGGAATTCTCTTATCGTACTGGAGCTTTGCTTAGAGTTTGAAGGCTTGAACCCAGCTATCCAATCCGGGCCCTCATGATCTTCACTAAGAACGTCTGTGGCGGTTTGCTTCGTACGTAGAACACTGATGATCTTGGTTCGTTTGTAAACGTATATATTTTCGCCCGCTGAAGCTAAGATCAAGCCTGTTGGATGCATATTAAGCCAAGTGATTGGGCAGGGAGTCAAAGGACCTGAGTTGGATTGCATATTGGTAGTCAGAAATCGGATATCCCTATCAAAAGAAAATTGCAAACTATCCAGAAGCGTACCAACATATAAGAGCCTCAATGAATCTGTTGTCCAAAGTGCCCATCCGATTCCAAGACTGGTGAGAATGACTTGGGATGATTTTTGAGATGCATTTGGCCCTAAGATTGCAGATGCTTGAGTTGAATGAGCCAATAATGAGAATGGGACATCGGTAGAGACGTGACCAAGTGAGCGAAATGGTGCATAAAGAGAAGTTGACATCAGATTGAAGGTTGATTGATGTTGATTTTGTTTATTTATCACTTCATTCAAAAATTTGGTGTTGACCGTTAGCTTCTATGCGTTCCAAATTTAAATCACACGATTTGTGGGTCTAAGTGTGTCAGCTGAGAGTTAAGAGAGGTTCACAGATGAATCACGTAGAGTACCTCAATGCGAAACCTCACTGTCAAGACTGTACATACTTATGTAACGTGCTGAGCGGATGCGTGAAAGAAAGGAAAAGTCAGATTAAGTTTCTGGATGATCAGTTCCGACTAACGCGCTGTCAGCCAATTCGATTTCTTGCTGCTCTCTGGGCTATTGAGCCTCACCACCTTTCGTCTAACTTTGTCAAACCTCACGCGATATCAGATGGCTTCACCAGTTCCACACACTCTAAAAGTCCAACGGCTTAGCCCCAATGCTACTATCCCAACCAAAGGGAGTTTGGCAGCGGCAGGCTACGATCTTTACGCGTCGGCGGATATGTTGATTGCTGCCGGTGGCCGAGCAGTCGTACCTACGGACCTCATTATCGCTGTGCCACCATCGACTTATGGACGTGTTGCTCCTCGGTCGGGTTTGGCCGTCAAACATGGTATCAACACTGGTGCAGGTGTGATTGATGAAGATTATCGCGGCCCAGTAGGAGTGGTATTGTTCAATCATAGCCAAGAAGACTTTCAAGGTGAGTTTTCAATCTATCTACGTCTCGGGATTGAAATGCGGTTTTAATTGATTCTGTCGCCGTTGCCCTCCATCAGTCCGAAAAGGAGACCGTGTGGCCCAACTGGTCATTGAACAAATTCTTACACCCCCTATGCAAGTGACATTTCTACCTGATCCAATGTTATGGATAATGAGTAGCATAATGAGAAGTGAGCTCTGATCTCCATTGACATGTCTGAATAGTGTCGAAGTACAGTCGATGGAAGAGACAGAACGAGGCTCTGGTGGGTTCGGAAGCACTGGAGGGTTTGGAACTAGCGCAGCCAAATGAGCTGACACTATCAAGTGAACATCGGAATTATTGCTAGTATATCTTCTGAATACTCTCAAATCCATTCGCGCCTAATGAATGATGATGTAAATGCTTCAGTGAAGGACAGCTGCGATCCGTCTGATCGTATAGACGGTTCGCTATGAGAAATGAAATGACCAGCCAACATGAGACTGAAAACTTGCAGACAACTGTAGCCAGAAGCCGGATCAATAAGTGCTTTCAATGATGCCCGATTAGGATTTAGAAATCTTCATCAAACATGTTATAGATGTCCGTAGAAAGTAGTTTTGAGGTTTTATTGTATGACCGCATGTGAAGTTTCTGCGTCGAGAAGCATACACTGAACTTGTGATCAACATACCATTCCGCGCGATGCATTTCCAAATCACATCCACGGTTTCCTCCATCCAGACCCTTGACTTTCTGTTGTGAAATGCCACTGATTTCCCTGGCATTCCACAAGAGGCATTCATGGCATGCAGGGAATGCCGGCTGCCGA
>KZ120707.1:0-12047 GCA_002157025.1 Melampsora abietis-canadensis | reverse complement strand
GTTGTGTCCGGAGCTTGTGAATAGGTTGGACTATCTCCCATATTTTGTCACTCATGTTGACCAGTTGACGCAACCAGATGATATCAGCATTCGACTGTAAAAAATCCATCTTACTTTTATAAAGTTGCCAAAAAGGATCTTGGACCTCGGGCGCCGTCGCCGCCGTCCCACCATGCAGAGGTCTCCCAAAGCTAGCCAGTCTCCAACAACGGATTATGTATTTCTAAAGTCCAGTGGAAAGATATAAAATCATGGCTCTCAAATCTCAATGTATGATTTCTCTCCTCACTTCATCCTTTGATTCATCCTTAAAGACGTTGCTGAATATCTCCACTCTTCTTTTTCTACACTTTTGTATCATAGGCATCTCCAATAACCAGACTCATTTGTATTCGCCAAACAACTTTTCGATCCTCGTGAATTTGACTTTCACCTCATAGCTTTCATTAGCTTTAGTTCTTTTAGAGTATCTTCTATCTTCTTATCTTTTATCACTCACTTGCTTCAGACTTTGATAATAATGCGTTTCACTTTCACTATAAGCTGTGCTACCCTGGCCGACGGATTAGTCTCTAGTCAAGAGGTTGAGAATAACCCACCTGGACAAAACTCTATGTTTGCGTGAGTTGACATTTCAATGTACACACCTGATAGGCAAGTCTTACATTGTACCTTCAGTTTGATCATGTAGTGGGAAATGAGTGATATCAACAACGAGTGTTTTGAATGACTCTACGCAGCTCAGATGAGAGAGAACAAGATTACAATTGTAAATCAAAGAGGAGATCATTCAGATATTTGATTTGAATCTCCCAGCTGATCAAGATTCCTTCCCCTACATAGAAAAACTGTGGAAAACGCAGTTAACTTAACAAAGCCACTCGCGCGGCGTCCCTCAGGCTCCGAGGGACGCCGCGCGTGTTAAGTTAAAAAACGCAGGTATTTTTGTACAATTTGAAAGAGTTCAGCAAGATGCCAAGACTTGATCTGAGGTGGAAGATGAATTTCTATAAAAATTACATGGCATGCTCTCTTTCTAAGTTTTCTATTTTCTATCTCTTGTATCTAAGCATCATTATCCATGGGACAGGTGAAGATGAATTTTCTGATTTCGATGCAGACAAGTTTTTTGGCTCCACGCAATCAAACAGTGCACAATCTCAAATTAGAAAAAACAAAATGTACATAAGATGTCAAAGCTACTTGGAATGCTATACTTGAGGAAAGATTATCACAATATAAGTGACATCCTTCAAGAAAGTCAAAAATGACGATGATGCCATGACATGGAGGAAGCAGTATTTGTAAAGTTCTCTGAAATCATCTCTTTTCTTTTGAACATGATAATAAAATGATTTGGGCACAGAAAGAAATACATTTTTTCGCCAGTTGACCAATTGTGTTTAGTGACGAGTCAAAAGGGCAGTCTATGCAGCATTGCAGAGCCAGTCAAAGCCGCTGACTGATGCAGAGACTTCAACAAAGAGCGATGCAAAACCTAATCGAGCAACTGTCAACAGAATTATAATGTGGTTGTAGAGTGTGAATTTTGAAAACTATAGTTTGATACATACACTTGTGCACATGTAATCGATCGACCACATGATCCATCAGTTTCGAAGTCATCAAATTCAGTTTTCTTTGACAAATTCTCAATCAAAATGTTAGTTCTCTGATTATCATCTTATTCAAACACATTCTCAATCCTTACAATGGTGCCTTTCTATTCTACAGGTCTGCAGTCGAACTTATCAATCCCAAGGCCGAATCCATTCGCAGGGCTCAAGCCCTACAAGTCAATACCACTGGTTCGTTTTGACATTTTTATACGGGATCATTTACAAGTTTTTGGCTGACGATTGATGTTTTCAGGTGCCATGGGTCTGGCTAATGTTGTTAGGTCTAATCTTGGTCAGATCCTTTGATCCTTGGAAATCGCATAAAGACAAAATCTGATTACCAGTATTCAAATCACATGTCTTTGTCTACTTTACGGTCAACAGGTCCCAGGGGAACAATCAAGATGTTGGTCGATGGTGCTGGAAATATCAAGATGACAAAGGTCAGCAATGAAAGTTGTAAACAAGCTTGAAACATTCTCTTACCGATGGATACAACACAGGATGGAAAGGTTTTGCTATCAGAAATGCAAATTCAGAACCCAACGGCCGCAATGATCGCAAGGACAGCAACAGCACAAGACGAGCAGACCGGTGATGGTACGACTTCCTGTATCTTACTCGTTGGTGAGACACTCAAGCAAGCCGAGCGGTATATTAGCGAGGGGGTTCATCCGCGTGTAATTTCCGAGGGCTTGGAAATTGCCAAAGCAGAAAGTGTCAAAGTCAGCCTCGTCCTTCGCTTACCCATCCAAAATGATCGTTTCGAAAATCCACCATATCACTGACATCACTGAATACGTTCCCGTTGAACACTCAAGTTTCTCGATGAGTTCAAACACAAAAAGCCTGACATCGATCATCAAACATTGGTCGCAGTTGCTCATACATCACTTTCAACAAAACTGCACCACCAGCTTGCAAAGAAGCTCGCAACTGATGTGGTCGACGCTGTTCTTGCTATCCAGCAGCCTGACTTGCCTGTTGACTTGCATATGATTGAAATCATGAAAATGCAACATCGTACAGACACCGATACACGTCTGATTCGCGGTTTGGTCCTTGATCACGGTGCACGTCATCCTGATATGCCTAAAAGAGTCGAGAATGCCTTTGTTTTGACGTTGAATGTCAGTCTCGAATATGAAAAGACGTAAGTAGTATCCGTCTTCTCTAGCACTTGTTTTTATGTTGATCCGCGACCGTGCTGTTAATGATCTATGTTTCTTGAACTCCTGCAATCAACAGCGAAGTGAACTCAGGATTCTTCTACTCTTCTGCTGAACAACGTGAAAAGTTAGTAGAATCTGAACGCAAATTTATTGATGCACGAGTAAAGAAGATCATCGAGCTCAAACGACGAGTATGTGATACGGAACTCGATCTGGAGGCAATCGCAGCAGGCCGTTCCGCCACTACTGAAAAGCCGAAAGGTTTTGTAGTCATCAACCAGAAAGGTATTGATCCTCTCAGTCTTGATATGTTGGCCAAAGCCGGAATCCTTGCTCTCAGACGTGCAAAACGACGGAATATGGAAAGGTCCGCAACTCAACATTATCCTGGTCCTCTTGTTAAATTTGTAGTGGTCAATATGAAATTGACATTCGGTTCTTCGTCACATTCAATCGTGATTGGTTTGCAGATTGCAGTTGGTTTGTGGTGGTGTTGCTCAGAACTCCGTTGAAGCCCTTACACAGGACGTGTTGGGATACGCTGGTTTGGTATATGAGCACACACTAGGAGAGGAGAAATTCACCTTCGTAGAAGAGGTACGGGACCCTAAGTCGGTCACACTTCTCATCAAGGGTTCGCGATCTCTCTCATTTGCCGCTCATTACTGATTATGGCCTGCGTGAAGCTTCTTTGGCTTTGATGGTCTCGTGCAAATACGCCTAGCTAACTCATTATTCCACAATTCTATACAGGGCCAAATCCACACTCAATCAGTCAGATTCACGATGGTCTGAGGGATGGGTTCCGTTCCGTCAAGAATGCTTTGGAGGATCAAGCGGTAGTACCTGGTGCTGGAGCATTTGAAGTAGCGTGCTCTCGGTATTTGTCTGGCAAGGTCAAGAGTGAAGCCAAAGGTCGCTTCAAACTCGGTATCCAAACCTTTGCAGATGCATTGTTGGTAGTACCCAAGACCTTAGCATCAAATGCTGGGTTAGATGTTCAAGAAGTACTCTCGAACTTGATGGACGAGCTTGTTGATGGAAGTCCTACAGCTGCTGTTGGGGTAGATCTTTCAACTGGTGAACCTTTGGATCCGGTGACTGAGGGAATATGGGACAATTACCGTGTTAAACGACAACTTCTTCACAGTTGTTGCGTAATTGCAATGAACTTGCTTGTTACAGATGAGATCATGAGAGCTGGTACGCTTTCATTTGTTCAGCTCTGTTATCCTCATCTAACGTATGTGCGCTTGTGAACGATGCTAATAATTTTTCTACTGTATGTTGCTTGATTTGAAACTTTTCAATAGGTCGGTCGAGTTTGAAAGAAGGGCCACAACATTAGTTGGAGTAAATATTCCTCAAGAACTCGACTACAAAAAGAGATGTTATCATCACAGTATGAAGTGTCTTATCATCAATTATAACGATAAAAAACCCAATAGTGCTCTTAAATGAAAGCTTCACAAGGAAGACACCTGTCTGATTTAGCCAATACTCCTGCGCAATTATTCTAAAAAACAAGTGCGTATACTTTGAGGAGCTTGTTGAGTCGATAACCTGTGCGCACCCAGTGAGTCACAAATAAGTTTGGTCAATACTGAGGTGTTGATTAGAACGGCAAATAGGACCTTGAGATTGGTTTGTATAAAGATGAGTAAACTTAGCTTACATGGCAGCCATCTATACATGAAAGCGTGAAAAAAGTACCAATGCCACTATTTTGTATACCAACCGCAATTGGTCGAATCCATGAGTAATGCCTTTGGGTTAGATTTTCATTTTCAGACACAAAACACATTTGAATGACTTGTGATAGGGAGTCAACTCTTTGCAAGACAGTTCTTCAGTTCTTAGGGCGTCATTGCACATCAATTGTATTCAGCATCATTTGCATTATATACATCATCATCCATAAGTTCATGTATCTCGAGTCTCTAGGTGATCTTTGAGCCCAAGCCCGAAGCCGGTTTCCCTTCAGGCAGTTTGGGGCTGAAGTTGAGTCTCCGCTTTGTATATAGAAATTGTGCGTGCAAGTCTTTTCTGGGACATGTGATGGTAGCTTGGCAGTCAGGAACCTCTATGAAAATCCCCATCCTTTCTTAAATGTGAAAGATTTCTGTTGTAACACGATTTGATCAACTTTAGAGGACTCAAGGTTTGTTGGAGGTCATTCCCCATGCAGATGTAACCCCAAGTGAGAATTTCTTTGCCTCTTGCTCGAGGCACGAGGTGCAAGAGATGTCGATGAAGAAAGTAACCTCGTAAGTAAGTCATACAAGAAAGAGGTAAATGAAAAAGGTCTCGAATAAGAACAATAAAATCTAATGAGGAAGAGATGATCAATCCAATTAAAGAATACGCGCAAAAGCGCGTTTCAGTCCTACGTCGAGAGACATATACCTAAGACCAACGACATCCTTCTTACTCCCCCAACAATCCAACCTCCTTTTCTTCACTACGAATAATCTGAACATCCATCAAACTTTCAGATTCAAATCCTTACAAATTAATAACTATTTTCAGATTTATTAGCTCATAATTTATTTTCTCCACCCACCCACCCTTACAAAACCAACGAGGACGTAATGAAGGAACAAGTGGTACGCAGAGACCGATGAGGAAATGTCCCGATGAACTCTCCAAATACAAAAGGACAGTTGCCCAAATAAGGAGAGATGCCCCTATGAGAAGGTCTCCGCGTACCGCTAGCAATGCAGGTCTCACGCTTAGAAGAGAGACCTAACTCCCGCAAACCTTTCCCTCACCTAGTTAAGAAACTAGGCAAGGGAAAGACATCCTATGTATATGTAATGTAATAAATATGATGTTATAAATTGTAATGGATCAGATACGAACCAATACCCAATCCTGAAACAGTCCTCTCTGGAAGTCGAACCTCACGAAAGCTCTGGAAGCGTCTCGAAGTACACGGGTTCCGGTAGACCAACCCTGAAAGTCAAACTAATCAACTCTGAGAGCGCACAATCATCCTAACTTAACTAAGTCGATCTGATCTTTTGCGGCGCGAGCTTGCGAGCAATCATTCACCTCTATCTCTTCGACAAAGTTCGTGTGCCCGGAAGATGCCGTAGATAGCATCAGGGTCTACAGCTTAGCTTGAACAAAGTAGATCACGCCCGAGTTCCCAATTTCTTCATGACACTCAAGCGCAAGTACATAGCGCAAAGTGTGAATTTGAATAAGAGATAGAAAACCGGTTGCTGCATGTAAAGCTCTCGCTTCATGAATCGACAACTGGTCCACGTAGGATCTCGTAGCAACCACCATCAGTGAAAGTTTTAGGATCTATGGTTGTCGATACATGCGTTCCCACCTGTTCCAAGCAAACCAAAGGCTGAGTTGAGAAGCCTGTTGTCTACAATCAATCGGGATCCACGGGCATATGAAGCTTGTCAAACCATTGATTAATTTATGTATGCATGAGATTCGAAGAAGTTTAGGGATTTGTTGTAGAGTCAGCATTCAGAGTGCGCATCACAAGAATTTAAGTTTAGAAGAAGCTAGGTCGGTCATGGTCCATGGTCCATGGATCGGATTGTATGTGTAAGCGAGAAGAGTGGAGAGCGGGTACAATGAGGATGGAATGATACATAGAAAGGTATTCTCTTTATATAACTTGACTAACCACTAAATCAGAAGAAGATCAGTAGAATTAAACTTCAAAGAAATCATTTCTGTCTCAAGTATAGAAAGGATGAAGTGTGTTATACAAAGATTGTATCATTCACATTTTGAATTTGGTGATCTGGGTGGAGATGAAAGCCCTTTCACTACACAACGGGACTGGATGATATATGTTGTATGTACTTACAACTATGTAACATTCAAGGAAGTTGATGAAGAAAGCTTTCAAAATTCAACTTAAGGGCCTGTTCACCATACCCATCCCGAGTCAATCCACCACTATCAACCCAAACTATCGATCAGAATCAAGAATCGAGTGAGTGAGAGTTGATGATTTTCTTTCTTTCTGTCAGATTTGTTTGAAATGAAGGAAGAAAGATGAAACAGAGAGAGAGAACGAGATGATGAACTAATCTCTCTTCTCCAAGGATGTAACAACCTACATTCTCCCGAGGATTGATATGAGACTATGTACAAGGAAAGATAGAGATTTGATTTAAATAAATCTGTTGATTATAAAAACTTGAAACTCATTGAACTCATCCTTGATAATCTTTTTCTTCTTGTTCTTCTTGTTCTTCTTCTTTTTCTTCTTCCTCTTCATTTTGACTTGATAATTTCATAGTTTTGTAAATATTTCCACTTGGTTCTTTGATTTACACCCATTGAGAGAGTGATCAACTTATCACATCTCATCTCACATTCAACATACCCTCATTATCATTTTCACACTTCTTTGATTGATTTCATCATATCTGACTTGCCATACAACTCTCTATCTATCGTATCGTATCGTTCAGTCAGTCTCGATTGAGATCTGGAGTATTTTCATCGGGTGTTGTTTTCTTGGTCTACAGCCACCCATCTTCTAGTCAACGTCCCTTTTCGATCAAACTACTGCTCCTTACCCGTCACAGATTACAATTCCATTAACGTCCAACTTCAGTTTCGCCTTCTTTCAACGAGTCAACGTTCGAATCTATGCGCTTTGTGGAACTCAAGTTGCGGTTCATCCCGTATCCTGCAACCAAGCCCTGCGTTAGTGTATTTCGTTTTAGTCGATTTCTGATATTTCACCACTGTTATGTTCAGGTTGGTGTATGGGATGATGATTTGATCATTTCATCTTTGAATTTGATCTGTACTATACAGTCATCCATAGTCTCTCACTTGCCCTCTCCCTCCCTCTCCTTCACCCTTTTTACGCCATCAGAAATTGTCATTTGCCATATGTCAATCTTACCCGTACGACCTTTGAATTGAATGAAACCCTTTTGGGATAGCCCACCTTATGTCGGCTAGCCCGTTTTGTGAGGAAGAAGACATCAAGATTTTTGATTTTTCTTGCCTTCTATCACACTCTAAATTTGATTTGATTGTGATCTCTAGTAAATATATATAAGCTACTCTTCTTCGCGTATTTCTTTCTGCTTTCTTTATTCGTCCTATTCAAATCAAATCAGCTAAACTTCAGGTCACTCATTCTAGAAAACCTCAATTGGAAAACTTTACCATCATCTTTCTGATCTAGCATTGACCACACTGTCAATTACATTCCTTCAAGAAACAATCATTCATCACTACTAATAAGACCATTTACCACATTCCAGCCTTCTTGAGCGCTTGTTTCCTATTGGTCCTTTTTTCTGAAAGGTTTGTCAATCAGCCTGTCCCCGGACTATCTCTTGTTGACTTTCATTTACTAATCTAACATAAGGGCTGCGGTCAGTTTCAAGGTCAATCTACAAGCCTTGATATCTCAATCAACCTTCCTTATCCAGATTCGAAGCGAAATAACCTATTGGACTTCAGCCGGATCATCATACCTGATAACTTCTTTTGACTTACGACAAATCCTACGCCTGAGAGGATCACGCCAACCGCTATCGCTTGAAGGAAACCACTTGAAAATCTTTGCATACACCCCGCGTGTTTGACGCCAACACTCGTGTTTTCTTATCTTCAAAACAACTTGTCTACGATTGGCTTCTTCCATTGATTATCCGGTCGGTCACTGACATTTCTACTGCTAGCTCAACAAAAATACATCAAGTAACTATTAATCTTCATCACCCTCCATCTTTTGATCTTTTGATTATAATTGCTCAATTGCTCACAAATTGTTCTTTTTACGTTCATTCCTTGATCACCGCAGAATCTTAATTTTCCCATCATGTGTTCACATCCAGAACCCGCAGTAATGTATGCTATGTCTTACTCTTCATCCGGGGAAGGTTTAGGCTTGACATCATATCAGTCTCACTTTGATGGACATCAACCTCAATCACCATGTGAACGCACAGCTCTTCGTGCTGCACAAGGTCAAGAGCCCATTTCGACCAGCCAAGCTTCTTTCAACGATATCCCCGTCTCTCCTACGTTTACAAAGAACAATATCACGATTTTTCCTGGCCATGGTCCATCATACTCACTTAACCAACACGCGGGTAGAAGATCAGAAGGACTTCCTTACCGCAGCCGCCTATGGGAAGCCCAAATCAAAGATAGTCTGCAAGGCCGACCCAGCTATGAAACCACCGAACGGAGGGCAAAGACGTCTAACAGGCCAACGGACGGATCTCCTCACAGCAATTCTGACAACGAGGGCCAAAGTCTAGAAAGTAGTGATGCAGATTTAGATCTGACTGTTGAACTTCCTTCACCTGATACAAGCTACGATACCCCTGGTAGACCTTCAGATCCAGTAGCATCTTCTATTGACTTATGTACGGCTTGTAAGATTGGCTTCCCGTCAATTGCCATGGTCGATACCACGCATTGTGACACCAATATTTCTATGTTTATACCCTCGGCTACCCATTCCATTCCAAATCTCGATCAGCCTTCCAATGAAGTTGGCCTCACTACTCGCGACAATCCTCGGTCTAAAAAACTACCCAGACTGTTACTCCCTCAACCTGCCTGCTCGTGTGCCCATCCACGCAGGGCTTCCACCGATGGTTCTGCTCTTTCCAACGGCAACTACAACACCCATCATGGATACTCGTATAATCCTACTCCACCACTCAATTTGGATCCATCACCAAGGCTTACCAACAGGCCTCCGCGTAATCATTCTGAGCCAATCAACACACCATCAACACCTGCCCTGACTCACGGAGATGAGGACGACGATATTGAGCATACTGAAGGCAATGATACCCCAGATACATCATGGGAACGGGAAGAGTTGCGAGATGATCAATTTAAGCCTATTGGACTCCAGAGTACTATACAAAGCCGGAGACAAAGCTCAAGTCGTTCAGATCCACTTCAGATCGTGGTTAACCCCAAAGGAATTCTTGCTGAACCTCATCGACCTTGTCAAACTGCTATGCCATCCTTAACTTCTTCTTTCTCGCCCACTTACTCGAATTCTCCGGCGTCTTTGGCGGAGATCGCATCGCCTTCACCCGTGAATTCATTTAATTCAGCCACCATTTATTCACCTCAAGAGCCGCAAAACGGTTCTCGGCTAGAAAGAACCCCTGAATTTGATCTTGAGAAACTCAACTACGATCCGCGTCGTAGTCTCCGTACTCGTAATGTGACAGCTGGATGGAGAGCTTTGAGTGATTTTTTTGGTTCTATTGGTCAGACGCAGCCATCTTCAGGAAGGTACTCTACACAAGCAACTCCTAGCCTGTTACCCTCAGCTCCACTCCCAGCAGAATCGGCGCAGGATCATGTCAAGCAACGCATTCTTGATCATGATCGCTCCTCTTGGGTTCATTTCTGTGGTGTTCAGCAACAAGAACTTCACCGAGCTGGTCCTGCACGCTTACCCAGCATTCCTACACTTGAAGATGATAGCGATACAAGATCAAATGCAGAGTTCAAGCTGAGACTCTCAAACAATAACGGTCCACCTACTCACGTTCAACTTCAGCATCTATCCCCTTACTGGAATCCCCCTCAAAATGAAGATGATAGCCTTAGTAGACGTGCTCGCACTGCTTCAGTTCCTATAACTTCGATTTTGTCATCAGGAGTAATACCACAAGTTGAAGAAAAGCGTGTTCCAAGAAGAATCAGTTGGCAAACTCATCCACGCTTATCTTCACAATCACGTTACCAAAAACCTTGTGAAAGATCTAACCATCATCTTCGACAAATCTCAGCTCCAGCTATGCATCGACTGCGCCATGGTTGTAATGTTGGTGGGTTGCCTACTATACCTGCTACAGAAAGTTCTCATAAGGATCAACGACCACAGAGAAATAGATCATCTTTGATACATCCTTTGAGGTGTCCAACCAACACGCCTAAGTCAACTGGTTCTGAATCGAGCTTGGTCCTAGTGGAGAGTAATCCACAGCCTGGACCTCAACCGACAAACCACACACGTCGTCTGACGCTTGGTGATCAGCGCTCGTCACTCCTCAAACCGGTTTCTCCAATCATCGGAACCCACCCGGAACCTATTGTCAAGGGATGGAGACCACTAGATACTGAACATATGGCTGCTCCCAAACCCAAAGGATTTTTCCAATCTCTTGCCGATTCGATCCGAAAAGCATCAAGAACCGGTAAGAGCGCTCACGGTCTTCGACGTCTTCTGACCGTCACCTCGGCTCACAGATCACCCACAAAAGCATGGTTATTTTTTGAAATGTTAGAAAGAGCAGATCCAGCAGCTGTAACGTTTTGGTTGGGGTGTTTATTTGGACCATGGTTCTTTGTGATCGGTGGTTGGTATCTTAGTCCAAGAATCGGTGAACTTGGTCAATCTAAATTTAATCAACAACTTAGATTTCCAAATAGAGTTAAAAACTTATCTAATGGTCGTACTACTCCTATCTCAAAACAGGAGTCACATCCAAATGGGTTGTCTTGGGTTAATGCTAATCGAGTGGCTGCTTGTGTGACTGGACCTCTTGTTGTTGGTGGATTTATTTGGTCTTTGGTAATAGTGTGTAATGCTTCTGGTGTATAGCTGAGATTTTAGAAAAAAAAATCCTTCTTTCAATTTCGTTCTTTCTTTTTGTGGACACTTTCAATCCTCTTTTAACGTAAGTCAAACAAACTCCTGCTTCACTGTATCGAAATTCAAAACAAATCTCTGATACGCTCTTTTGAAATCCTTTTTGCGTTCTTAGGTTTTCATAAAAACGCATGATGATTTCACTCTTTAGAATTCTTTCTTTTGTTTTCACAACTCATCTCATTTACATATCTCTTCAATCATTAAATTCCTATGCAAATTACTCTTGTAGCTCTGTTATCCTTCGTTTTTTCTTTGTTTGTTTGATTCACTTTCATGTTATGAATCATGTATCTTTCTCAATTAAATCAAATACCTATCTCCTCTTGTTTCTCTTAATCAGAAAATCTACATGTAGGGTTATGATTGTCCTTTCTCTTTCTAATTCTTATATTTGCATTTTTCTTGTTCGATTTCGATTCTGTTTGTGATCGTTCTTTGAAATTCATTTCGGATTTGATTAATTTATTCGTATTTAGACTTTGTTTTGATG
Organism: Melampsora abietis-canadensis; assembly: GCA_002157025.1. NCBI lineage: Eukaryota > Fungi > Basidiomycota > Pucciniomycetes > Pucciniales > Melampsoraceae > Melampsora > Melampsora abietis-canadensis. Next base: position 128 of record KZ120707.1, on the reverse strand, counting down.
ATTACGTATGGAAAAATACCTCAATAAGAATAATAAACAGTTACAAATCTCAAAGGATTAATACAACAAGGTGTCGATGTCACTCAAGAATCATTGGTTAACCTTATCTGAATGTGAGAACAAGCTAA
>KZ120706.1:0-25614 GCA_002157025.1 Melampsora abietis-canadensis | reverse complement strand
AGAAAACTATGTCATTTGATGGTAGTTTAGAGGCTCCTTTGATCACAGCAACTTTCCCATCTGATTCAAGTTGTATACTTTGAAGTACATTATTTGTTTTTTCTTTAATTTGTTCAGCAGATAAATCATCAAAGGGTGAAGTGTTAGGAGCTGATTGGATAACAAATCAACTGGGTTTGAATTCATTCATTTCTTTTTTTGTTGGAGGTGGGGGTGGTCTAACCATAGACCTTGTTCCTTGTGTGACTTCAGTCCTGTTGAGATAATCTCTTGGTAGTAGTCAAAGATTGTTACTGGAGTTATGTGGTTGTGTGTTATTAGGGGGATGAGTAGTTTTTACTTAACTTGGAAATTAGACGGAATGTGTTGATGCACAGTGTGCTAGTGGAATGCAGTGATGTACAAAGGAGTAAAGGGGTGTTGGAATTGTTGTGGCCTGTTTTTTCTTTTAACTTGTTGTTTGTTTTCTTGTTCCCTCTTTTCTGGTTCTTTTCTCTTGTCAAAAAGAATCAGTGAGTGATTTTCCCTCTTACTTCACTCTTACCAATCACTCAATAACCTTACTATTAGATCAACTAATCATTCTCATATCTTTTGGGTTGGTTAACACAGTATATCAATTTTATTTTCTGTTCCATCCTTTTTCCTGATCTTTACGCGCGCTTCACATTTTCTTTCAAGCGCACAGGTAGAGATAATTTTTCTAATATGTTTTATTGTTCTTTATTAGTTGATTGTCTGACCGTTCTCTTTTTCATTTTTTGTTTTGTTGTCACTGAACCTGATCAGGTCAGTAAGAAGTCCTTGTTCACGTTGTCGTGGACTTGCTATTGCTTTGAGTCTGACGCGGAACCTGTCCCCTCAGGTGTGTTGGCTGAAAAGAATCATATATCACTCTTATTTTCTGTTCCATCCTTTTTCCTGATCCTTACATGCGCTTAACATTTTCTTTTGAGAACGCAGGTCAGTAAGAAGTTCTTATTCACCTTCTTGTAGACTTGCTGTTGCTTTAAGTCTGATGTGGATCCTGTGCCCTCAGGTATGCATTCTTTACCTTAAAGCAGTCAGTCATTAGTCACGCGACTCAAGACTTGTTGAAACTTTACAAGTCCATGTTGAGTGTTGTTCGTGGTTGGGGTTTGATTCAGTTGGGCTTTTGGACAAATTTGTGATAGCTTTTTCTAGTGTTTGTATAACTTTTGTCTTTGAGTGAATTGTACGTTGGAGAACCTTCAAAGTTTCATCCGCCATCAAAGAGAGTGTATATAGTGTTAGCAGATCCTGGGGTGTCAGAGTATAGTTGCAACCTTGTGCAGTTTTGTGTATTGCCAATATATAGTGATTTAATCCATTTGTTTCTGAGATTGTCTGATTGTCTGATTTCAGAGGTTTGATGGGAGTGTTGGTTGAGCCATTAGGTGGGAGGGGAGGGGGAAGGGGTGGTTGATCCTGGGGAGGCATCGGACTGATTGCATGACTTTGGATTGTGTCCCAATCAATATCCCCCGTTGGGAGTCTTGGTACACCATCCATCTCTTATCTTGTTTGATTGGATATGTATGTCTGAGAATTGAACCAACTGTTACTCCACCGCATGTGAGCAATTTGAGTAAAGGTGAAGGCCTGGACCCAGCACCAGGACCAGCGGGCAGGCCCAAGACCGGGCCCGGTACGGGCTTTTTTCGACTCAAAAATCTGCTCTCGGGCCTGAGAGTGGTGGGCTCTTGGGCTGGCCAAAAGGGCTGAAAAACTCATTTTTTGTTGGCAATGAAAGTTGCTCCCAAAGGCTCAGAAAAGTGGAAAAAGGGACCCAAAGAGCAAAGGAAAGGACATTTCATGGCCATATTGGCCAATACGACGCGCCGGAAATCACCAATCTCCTGGTTGCTGTGCCACACAATTTTTTTTCTCTCAGAATTGGGCCAGGCTCGGCCGGGTCGGCCATTCAAAAAAAAGAGCCCAAATTGGCCTGAATTTGGAAGGGCGGGTCGGGCCGGGTCCATGCCTTAGTAAAGGTAGACTTGCTACGACCTTTGATGAGAATTCATTCATGATTTTAAGGTCATAATCACCCACTACTTCCAGAGGTTAAAATTGCTGTAGAGTTGATAGGACTGGAACTAGATCTAACAGGGCTGATTCAGTTGTACTGTCATCTCCATAGTAGTATGCATAGTTGATAGATAGCTTAGAAAGGTTAGGGCACCGATTAATCAACCGTTCTGTATTTTGTGGAGAGGTAGATTCAATATCTTTATATTCAAGATCACAGATAAGATTATCATAGAAGGCATCAACATCCCTGCAATCGTCTGGAGGCTCACGGGCGAATGGGTCGAGTAAGACTAATAGAGATCGGACGTGAGTCCCTTGTTTGTGGAGAATATCTTCTGTCCATAAATCTATGGATACTGGAACAGTTTTCATCAAAAATCTCTACTTCATGTAAGAGTTGATTTAGAGATGACTCACTCGCCATAGCCATGGTTGACAGCGTTGGTGTACCTTGCGCGAATTAAGTGGAAAGTTTTGAATACTATTCAAGTTTGGCAAGTTTCCTTGCAAGTAGGTCATGTATGGCTTCCGGTCACCTGAGATCGTTACCAAACGTTTTAACTTCTGTTGTCGAATTCCCTTAGTTTTGAGCTTTGCTATACAATCAAGACACTCAATTATCTTGTCAAAACCTTCAAAGGTCAGATCCATGAGGCGTCGAGGACAACCATGAAGTCGTGATTCCTCATTTTGGATACCCTCTTCGACTTCATTGGATGTACATTGAGATGGTTCATAGACGCGAGATTTGAGTATTTTGTTGCTGGATGAGATAGGACTACATGGGCTTTCTGATATTCCGATTTGAAGAAAGATATCAAGGATCGACTCCTTTGACCAGATGATTTTTTTTGAGTCAAGTTCTTCAAAACGCTTTCGGATGAAATCAAGATGTTGGTTTACTGGCCCAGTCTGTGACGTTTTGAAACAATCTCGCGCCAAATTGCAAGTTAAGCTGTGCGACCATTGTATGGCATCTTGAGATATATTGTCGAGAGGTGAGTCAGCTGTATGTTCAAGAAGCTCGACGTAGAGAACTGAGCTGAGAGCCTTGAATGTGTACTTCCCAAGAATCGTTTCTGGAAGATTGCTTATGATCCGTACAAAAGTTTGACATGAATGATCCCTAGACTCAGAAATTGAGATCTCTCCAGCTCGACTTGGTTACAATACACAACCGCCTTCAGATTTAGACTCAAAGAATCTGGTCATTCTCACCTCTCAACTCCCTTTGACCTGATAACAAATTGCAGGCGCTAACTTCCTGTCAACCACCTCTAGCTACCACTCTGACCATGACCTTATCAGTGTGACACTGATTTGGCTGACTACGTGTCTGAGAAGTGAAGAAAATGGTCATGAATGGGAATAATGATTGTATGAAGATGAAAGAGTCCAAAATCCTGGGGAAAAAATTGAATCTTGGATCATAAGACACTTACCAAACCAATCAACCATTCCTCACAAACACATCTTCAATACAAGTTAGTATGTCAAGTCTTCAAAACACACACACACACACACGAATTTTTCTTTGCTTCTCTAAAACTGAAACTACATCCTACAACAGCAATAGCAATAGGTAAAAACCAGAATCGGCCAATGGTCTTGATAGGGAATCTCAGTAAGTGATCAAAACATTTCATTTTCATTCAGTGGAATCACCATGCATTGCGCAAGAATGCACGGGAGTTCATATTTTTGGAAGTTGAGTAGTAAGTTTGCGTTCCGGGTTAAAAGCTTCAAGTCAGTTAAGAATGAGAGTGATGTTGAAATTTGAGGATTCCCGATAGGATCAATTTCCCATGTTTCCTCATAGGAGAAGTCGAGCTCAAGCTTCTTTAGGTGAGGTGAAATATGCCAAATGATCAGAAAGGTAGAACTCGGTCATAAGGTATTGCATTGTTAAATTATGAGATCGGTGACTGTCCTTGGTCAATTATAAAGAGACCAGTTTTCATCGAGATCTTTGCAGTCTTAGAATACGAATTGATCAGGCGTTTGAAATTGTTTGGGGAAATCAATTCTAGCTATGGATGAAAGCAAAAAAAAGATTCTGATAGAATGTTTCTTTGTCACTGAATTCATCTGAAGGACTACCAGAGGCTGCTTTGATTGAAAGTATTAGAGATCGGACACGAATGCCTTGTCTGAGTAGATTTTTTGTAGTCCATAAATCCATGGGTGTTGGAAGCAAAGTTGAAAACTGTAATTTCTGGAAATTAAAGATGTTTAATTGACCTTGATTAGAAATCTCTAATTCAGTGGAAATTTGATCTGGAAATGACTTACTCACCATAACCTTGGTTGACAACGTTTAGATGTTTCAGAAGAAGTACTGGAGTGATCAATGACCAGTGGAATGCGTAGTCGGTGGTGATGGCTCGTCATCTTCAAGCGGATAGAACCTTTGGGACTTAGTTAAGTTCAATAATCAAACTTGTTTCCAGACTTTTATCACCTATTTCAAGATCAGCTGAATGTATATATTCCAACTTAATCTTGTGGCAAAAGATAGCAAAAGTCAGTTTACCTGCCATCTCACACGAGTGAGTCTTGTATCAAAGCTGTGTCACCATAGATATCTTTGGATTCATCTAGATCATCTGTTTTTTTTGAGAAATCCGAAGGCTTGCATATCTTTCACTACAAAAAAATTCCATTTTTCCTAGGGGAATTTTTTTGAGGGCAGGAATAATTTCTGGGCCACACAGAACCAGCCAGCCAAATTCCTGAGGCCAAGCCGCCTCACAAAAGATGCCAAAAACATACCACAGGATAGTGGCTGAGCAAGACCAAAAATGGCACATACAACATTGGACTGCTTCACAGTGGTCAGCTTGAGATTGCCACTGGGTCAAACCACTACCGGGGAAAGCCCCTTGGTGGCCCATCATACTTAGGGGTAGGTCATAGCCCTACTTCACAATGACTCTTTAACTGGGAGGAACATCGTATCACTTGAGCCGGAGTGCACCATGTGTTACTCAGAATCAAGGAGTGTACACGCATTCACAGTGACTGTGGCCTCACTGTGGCCACATGCTCTGCAACTCTGAGTACCTTGAACCATCTTTACATCATAATGAACTGAATAGTATTTGTCCATTAAAGTGTTACAAACTAATCTTTTTCATTCCTCCTGACTCTCTTCATTTGTGATTTTATATATAAGTCTATATGAACCATGTGTGTTAATGTGTGTTATGTATGTGGGTATACAAAACATTATAGGTGTTGCTTGGTTGTAGAGGAGCTACTTGACTATTTAATCTGTTTTGATCAAAATTGAACATTGTTTGTTTTGTATACCAATCCAATTACTCTTGATCTCAGCATGGATCTCAACTCAGTACTGGTTGGTTTGGTTGACACTTTGTAAGTGGCACTGTGGCGGAAGAGCAAAAAAAGAACGTAAGGTGATGAGTCATATGTATTTGTTCAGTACAGAGAGTTGTTGCAGCCTTTTCAAGTCATCAGACTGAGGGTCTCTGCATCAGAGTTGAGGCCTTTCCAGAATACAAACTACATACATACCCCAATTTGGAAAACAATCAATTTGATTATGTCCTGCCATATTTGATGAGCATAAATGTTTCAACACTAAGGAATTGATCAAAGATACATTCATTACATCAATACTAGGATGTTAGCCAGCTTCTATAAGCGGCATTCATATCAGAAAAATGAAAAAGTAGGTGATCTCGGAATACAACATCATTAACATTATCTACTCGCGGTCTGTGGATATCAAAGCAATGGTTGAGATATCCAGAGCTGGGTGAATAACTCCAGGCTTGTATGTGACAAAACTACAATTTGCAACAATTTCTGTGATGTGGATGAGCTCGGCTGGGTGACATTTATTTGCAAAAAGATGGACTTGCATATTCGGCTCGTTAAGCAGTGTGCAGGGGTTGGGCTTGCTGGATGGTATCGGTTTGAAATACTCTATACATGCCCACGTGTCATAGATTACAGCCTGACCAACTATAGGGACACGCCCATGTGTAAATATTGATGCAATTTTTCCAAACCTGGTAACACCCGTGGATTTAATCAAAACTTCAACAACAGCATCTGAAGGCTCTACCACAAAAGTTGAAAACTTCACATCAGACTGGGTTTGGTGCTTGTATCTCTTGTGAAATCTTGCTTGAGCAACTACTGGTGAATGCCCTCGACGGTTAGCTGATGTTAATTTAGACCAGTTTTGTGAGCTTAGCCAACTTCGACCTTCAGACTGATTAGAATTGAGTCTATCAACTAATTGAATTAAGAATTCTTCGTTTAGTGGCTGTTGATCGTGCATTGGATCTGTCTTTCGGGTGAAGGGGATAGGATTCAAAAAACTCTGTAGTTGTGGTAGGTATGGATCAAGCTCTACAGGAAACTTTCCCTCTTTCAGTAGAGCACTTAGATTACCCGCTCGGCCAAAGTTTTTCATGAACGTTATTTCTAATTCACCTGTTGAAGGAATGGAACATGGAAGGAGTAAGAATGATAAGTCAGGTAGAACCTTTTTTTGAAAGTTGAAAGTACTGACCAACATGATTATTGTGATTGGCCAGTAGGATATGACGCATCAAGCGCTCAAAAGGATATGACCACCATGAGCGCACTGGTCCAAACTTCTCCAAACATTCAGCTAAGTGAGATACAATGTGGTGATTTGTAGCAAGGCCACAATGTGGAAATAAAACCAAGGAGCTCTCGAGATAGAAATGTGTGTGGTGTTTGAACTGCTTGATTCTGTCAGCAGTCATCGTTCTCTTGAGGGCAAGGTTGGTAAGTGAGACAAGATGAGCAAAGTTCTTGAGAAGTGAGGATTTGAACTGTGTGTCGTGGATAGTGCTGCTCCACATAGGCACAAGTATAAGAGGTAGCTGAATTGTCATCAGAGTCCTCCATTCGTCAGCCTTGAGCTTTCCAAAGGAGGCCTTCCCTAAGTAAGGAATAGCACGGCGGATCCATGTAGGTATACAAATTCGTTTCAGGATTGCATTTATCTTTGATAGCATGGGCTTATCGAACTCGATTCGAGTATCATCAGGTGGTGTCCATCTACCATTCCAGCCTTCGAAGAGAAGTGGATCAAAGTCATCGTCACTTGGATCAGTGTCGCTGTTGAAAGGGGGTAGATCACAGAAGTTGAAATGAGGAGGTTCGCTATCTGAGGCTGGTTCTGAAGGTTCATCCACTTGTTGATCCTCCTCTAGAACTGGTAGAGGAGCCAAATCCGTAGTAAGTAGAGCTCGTAGCTCGGAGGAACTGAATGGATCACCTTCTGGATTTGTGTCAGTCTCATCTGACATGGACCAAAAGCATCGAACGTGCCAGTTGAGGAGACCTAGAAGTATGTTGTGCATACTATCAATAACCTGATAGTCTATTAATTTCCAATATCTGAGCTCTAATAGTACTGAGTAGCGAACACCATGTTCCTTAAAGATCTTGGCTCGCTTCTCCCAGCTTCCTGCATCACGTGATGCAAAAGCCCATTTCTTGTGCTCAGTTGAAGTTCGTGGTTTCCAAGAGCTTTGATCTATGTTGTTAACATCTTGTATCGGAAGGAAGCAAAATGAGCAGAAGTTTGTAGATCTGACACCTGCAAGTCCCAAAGAGCGACGGAGAGCTGGAAGGTCAGCAATGACAGGTAATAGAGCAGCCCGTATCACTCGACCTGAAGGATGCATTGGAGTTTTTGAAAGCTTCAAGCCGGAGTCCCAAAGTGATTGGAGCTCTAGAACTATTGGCGACAGTATCCAGTTTGTTTGTTCAAGAGCAGGTTCGTGGGGGCCAGGAGCAATTGAAACGAGAAAGATGTTCTCCGGTAGAAATCTCAATTTGTAAGGTAGTGTGAGACAAACAAGTACTACAAAGGTGATTGAGACTTTACGGCCCGCAGTTTTGTTTCCAAAGGGATTGATCCCATCGATGAACATTCCAAAGGTGAGGTTTCCGCTGCTTGCAGTAAACTGAGTGTTGTCATCGTCTCGAAAGTCTTTCCAGGCGAAGGACTCATGGATGTCATGTACCGGATCATCGGGATTGAATGGCTTACGTGACTCAAGGAGTGACTGGTCAAGAGCCTCTTCTATTGATGGCCTACATATGAACTTAGCGATCCAGGTGTGAAAGTTCTGAAAAGCACATTTTCGTATTGGTTTTTTTTTATTCTCGTCTTTGAATAAGGGCTGACAGCATTGTGAAGGTAATTTAGTTCTTGAAGATGAAGGAGTCGGTTCGTGCTGAGGTAGTTGATCACTCGAGTCGCCATGATCAAGTAGTCCAAAAACACTAGCGGAGGTATGTACACATCTTTCTGGCGCTTGGGACATACGATATAGAGCAAAACAAGACGGACAGCAAGTAAATATGTTTAATTTTGGATCGAGTTTAAGCCAAGAGATGATGGTGCCAACATGTTGTGGGAATGCGCCAGCTAGCTTATTCAAGTAAAGGTGAGAGTCTAGATTACATTCTTTGATAGTGAGCTCAGTTTGATCTTTCTGTGCAGTTAACATCCACGCTGAGGTTTGTACCGAGGCATGCTCGAAGATTGACAGTATTGCCACTACAAGGGCTGCATGTATGACCACTGGCTCTGCGAGGGTGAATTTGCGATCAAAACAAGCACCTATCCACGAAAAGAAGAGTCAGCTTGAAACTTAAATTGAATGTCAGATCAACTCACTGGTATCAATTGTAACGGCCTGAGTTGTTGCATCTGTCATATCAATATCTCCATCTAGTCCCAATCCACAAGTAGCAGCAGACGGATGTGTTGAGGTTGAAGGTTGGTTTGAGAGTCGTTCTTTTCTGGCTAGTTGACTTGGAGACAGAGGCCGAAATGCTTGATAACGTCCAGTTTGTGAAGCAGGTGAATTCGGACTAGCAGATAGATAAGGTGGGCTAGGAACACCATTTGGATCACGCATCATCCCCCTGTCTGGCTGTAAGAGTGCAACTTTCTTGAGGACTTCCATGCGATGATCTGACTTTTGATGAGCTTTGTAAGCCGTGTGCGAGATCAAAACGCCTGCTTCGTTCATCCGTCCGACGCCATAAGGGTCCTTGCCGGAAATGCATCCCTTGGATTGGCAGGTACACACGCGGAGCTTTTTGGACTTCGGCCGGCCAATGAACATGCTGAATGATTTATTGAAAGAAGAAAACTTGGATGAGAGACAAGAGAAGTATCAACCAAGTATTGGTTGAAAGGATGAGTGAGAAAAGCGTTGATTATCAACTGAGGATTACTTCCCTAGAGACACTACACAGATTAAGAATGATTGATTCTTAAACTTTCTGATTGATTTCAACCAGCTGTTGATCATAGAATACTCAGAAGCGGTACAGTATGCAGTCTGACCGTTGATAGTGCACGCTCCGAAGTACCCCGAAGTTTTATTCACAATGTGTACATACTATCAAAAAGGGCTCACCTGGCACGAAGAACATAACACTGGACTTAATTTGGTTGTTTGATTTCAAAAAATTACATGAATTGATAAAATATTATTCAAAACGTTGGTGACCAAAGATACAATGAAAGACTTGACATTTAGTTCATGATAAATTCTCAAAGGAAAACTCAATCGTTGGAAGTGATTGCTTGAAAGTGTATAGAAGATTACTCATTCACGGCCTAGAGGATCAGTATCTGCATGTGATGTAAAAATACAATCGGTTTAGCTTCAAAACAATATTGGATAATTTGTGAAAAGCACTAACGTCTCAGTTTCATCTTCTTCAGGTTTTTCAACAACCATTCGACCAACAGGTTCCTTATCCTCGGTTTCGATGATGAAGTAGTGTACTCCTGCACATAGTTCAGCATCAAGTTCGATGTTTTCATGTATAAAGCGTTCGTAAAGTGCACGCAAGATTGGCTCGGTGCAAGCCGCAATAGGGATGAAGAGGTTGGGGTACTTATGCTGTAGATGGTATCTAAGGACATCTCGCTTCTTGCCAGGAAGTTGGTCGACACGAAAGTAATGAACTGAACCACAAAATTCTACTGGATCTTCTTCTTCCGGACCATTAGGACCATCGAAGACATGCTTCCACAGCCTTACGAGAGCGCCCTTAGGAAGGGTTGATGGTACAAAACAAGCCCTAACCCTCGTGATAACAGCTGCACGTATTTCAGCGAGTGATGCACTTGACAAGTTCAAAAAGGCCGATTGCTGGGTTTTCAGATTTTCTTGGGTTTTTTCCGCCGCAGATTTCTTTTTAATGAAGGGTGCAAGCTGGGGCTCAAGATATTCTTTGTAGTTTGAAACCAATTTATCTTTCTTGAGGGATTGTTTACGAAGGTCGGATTTAATTTGGAAATGACGCATGATGTCGACCAAAAACTCCTTCTTGCAGGACTTCTTCGAATAATCAACATCTGGTGTCAGAAAAAATTTGAGATCTTGATCGAGAGTTTGAACAAGTGGCCAGAGTGGGTGCTCGTTGATATTAGATGTGGAAGCTGACATTATAACTTGAGAAGACTGGATGAAAGAGTTGGTATGAAACTAGAAATAATACGATGTTGATGGTGATCAAGATTGGGATTGAGTTTTGCAAGACTGATGATGAATTGAGAAAGTGAAGATCTAAGTTGAAGTTTTTTGATTTTGATAACTAGGATGTAGGATAAACGTCAAAAGAACTGATAGTGCTTATGCAATTGACCACTGGTGCGAAGGTCAAAAGTCTTTGTCCATATATATCAAGAAAAGTAAAGTAAAGTGTTCTTTTTCGAAACACATAGCTCTTTGTTGATAGACGAGGATACAATCCTCAGGCTCTAATCAGCAAATGAACATCATAATGACCACAGCCCAAGCCACCAGCGCTCAAACATCAAATAGATCCTTTGCATTCGAATGCCTCAACTGAACCAGGTTGTCTCATGATGAGCCAATCGGCTCAACCAGAACAAATCTCCAAGGAAGCCTGGTGAGTTCAGGTGGCTTTTGCGCTGAAGTTTCCACAAGCTGATGATGCTTTGAAATGAAATAGGATTTAAATGATATTGGAAGAAGAAAGGAAATGATTAAGCTCAACCACGAAAAAAGCATAAGCAGTAGTAAATCGTGAAGGTTGAGCCTTTGGAGAAAAAGACTGTATGGCATCTATGTATGGCTTACGCTGGCAAAAACTGAATAATCAACACATACATGCCCTACACTCAAGACACTTATGTACTCCCCACCGTACAGAAGCTTAAGTGTATGTGTAAAGTTGAGACAACTACAGAGTTGTACAGAGTAATCACATGATTCACATCACAGCCAGCTAGATCTCCGGAAAAGAGATTGGGGCTCGAAGAGCAAATGGATCGAGTGAGGGTTCTATTTCACCATCTACGTCTTGCTTCTTGAGGAGTTTGAAGTGAAGCCAAAACACATTTTCCAAGACATTCATCCTGGGAGGTTTGCTTTGTGAGCTACTTTCAGTATGACTGGTATTTTTCAAGTTTGCAATACCAGTGTCAGATTGAATGAACATAGAATTGTGGAAGACACAATAGACAACTTACTCGAGATGGTCAGCCAAGCGGTCAGGTATTTGACTCATAAATCAATGTTTGGTTCAGATACAGGAGCCTGAGCCTCTCCAGTTGAATCATTCAGGTTTCGACGACAGAAAGTTGAATAACGCTCGTCATCAAAATTTTCTATCTCGAATTCCAAATCAATGTGGCTATGAGCTGGAGAAGCATCAATGAGCTGTTGAATAGTCATCTCATGAGCTCGGGTACGTTGGTATTCCAAGTCGGACTGAGCCCTCATATCCGTTACGTCGGCATCTAAATTGTTGACGTGAGCCTTAAGGACGGCAAGCTCTGTGTTTAGATACTCAATGACGGGGTGGATGAGCCGAACATCATGAGCTGGAACATCAAGGTAAGCAACCTGGAAATACTTCATTCGGTGATGGAGAACTATGATGAAAGACGTACTGTGGTCTGGAACCAAGTCCTGCAAAAACTTAAGTGAGGTCTTGAGAACAGCAAGCTCCTCGTGGATTTTCTCAACTGAATTAGAAATTAATAAAAGGGTCAATTGTGATATATATTCCGGCTGGAAGGACAAAATAGCTCACCGTTTTCTTTCAATGAAGAGCCTGACATATTTGGGTTATGAAACTTGGTTCTGATGTTGATGGATCAAAGGCTTCCAGGAAAATCAAGATACCAAGATCTTCAATAGATGAGTGGAAATCAAAAGCCTGGTGAGGCCGGATATGGAAACAAATAAAGAGGTTTAGTGAATGTGATCAAAAGATCATGGAGTGCCTATATATCTGGATCAAATTAGGCCTGTTAGAGAATGTCATATATCTTCCGATGACAATCTTTGATCATCATGTCTGAGACCAGATCTCCAAACAAGCGTGGGTATCATTGTCAACATAGAATTTTATGACCACGTGAACGTGCTTCTTATTCCAAAGAATCCCCTTTGAGCTGAGACCATCATGTCAAAATGTTAAGCTGAGGGGGGGAAGATTTACTTTGAATTGATATACATAACTTTCTTGTGTACATAAGATCACAACAAATCTGGTGGATTTTCTTCTGAGCAGATCTGAACCCGCTTCACCTAATTATATGTGATATAAGATAGTTGAAAAGATCATGGATTTGTGGGATGAATCATTTCAGTGGGTTGTGATACACATGTGGCTATCAGAAATTCTAATTGATGACCAGTCAGGACAAGCTGACTGATCATGAAGACACCTGTGGTATCTTCCCGAGATTAATGTGATTGCCACTCGCTTCAGGGTCATAAGCCTGTCATTTGATTCATTTTTGGAGATGGTAAGTCTAGGAAGAAAAGATCTTGAAGAAAGGAAACATCAAATAATGAACATTTGAAGAAAAGTTATGTATGGAGCCACAAATAACGGTTAACATGAACCCACGAGATTCAACATCCAGGTTTCTGAGTATGAATTGATTTACAAGGTGCCATGAGGACTTTTTTCAAAACCGACTCAACCAAATTAACATCACGGTTGAGAAGTTTCACAAACAACAAAAACCCCACGGTGTGTTTTGCCATTCTATGATGGAGAGTACCAGCTTTCCAGCGCCTTGAACCCCAAACGAAAGCTTTTGGGGTCCAAGATTCTGGGGTTCTTGGCTAAAGGGAACATGAGAGGATACGGGACCGTTGAGATTGATGATTCTTGAAAAATGAGGCGGCATAAGTATCACCACAAGGGGAAAGTGTCCCCTCCGACACAGTCAACTCATCAGATTGCTGAGTTGACTCTGAGTGGACTGTTCAGCAATTCACCGTGCTCAAGGTCCTGGAAAAAGATGTACTTCCACCACTATTACGTACATTGAAGCCCTTCAGATTCTTTTGAATGCTTCCCTTACTTTTGTAACTAGCCTTCCCAAAAGACAAGATTCAGAGGGTCTTTGAACTCGATACTCATTATTAATTAATAATAAATATGACCTCTCAATCATCAAACTCATCTTATAACACCAGCTCTTCTCAAGTATTACATTCACCCAACATTTTAGATCCCTTCATTGTTGATCCACCAAGAAACTCTTTACCAAATCATCCATCCTCAACGTCAGGGATTATGTCCTATCCTCTTCGAGCTGTTGTTTTAGACAATCATCTTCATAAGTTCTTGGTTGTTGCTCAACCAGATGTCCCGATGCCTACCACCAACACAGAGGAGCTACTAGAGGTTCTGCAGTGCTTTCATCCAGGACTTCGTCTTGACACTGGGATCTCAAGAGACACCCTGTCGCAACTATTCACCCTACTGGTCCGACCTTTTATCGAAAACATGGAACATTTCGATGAACATACCAACGCAATGCTCTATTGGGCTGTAGATCTCTGATCTACATGAGTGTACATCCGGGGAACAAGATCAAAAGGTAAGTACTTTCAAATCTTGTTGTACCCAGAGGGCCTTCATCCATGAGGATACTAATTCTCTGCTTAAGGCTATATACTTTATTTAACTCAGGTGTGCTTTCTGTAACAAATTTCGGCTATGGATTACTCCAAATCACCTGTTCCGGATAGTTTGTTGACGTATGGTACCCACACTCAGATTACAAACATATCAAGTCGCAATTACTCTGGCTCTAGGGTGTGGACAGGGTTGGACCTTATATCAATTTTTATCAGACTTTTATCATCAGAAACTCTCCAATACTTTCAATTGATTTCAACTTTTCTATCCGGATTCATTTGTACCTTCAAATCATCTTGATCTACTTCAGGAACCAGCCATATTCTTGGTGCTTGGCCATATCATTATATCTACATCAAATCACTCTTCTATGAAATCAACACACAATTATTGATTTCAATCCAATTGAGTTTGGCCTAGTTTAGCAATCCGATTCATGGGTTGATATAGGGAGCACCAGTATATTGCTAATGCCGAACATCTACTGAACACTGATGAATTTCCCTTTGACTTGAATGGATGAAGTTGAAAAAACGATTGGAAAGAAATGTGTTAGTAGATTGTCTTCCATACACATGATCTCAAAAGCTGATTCCTGTGTCTTCATTCAGTTGGGTACCACCGAAGACAACCATCACAAGCAAGGGAGTGTGCACAAATTCAAGCAATAGTATTTCACGGGTAGTGTTAAGCACATCGATCCCTCTGCACTTCAGATAATAAGAAAATTGCTATACGATGATAGACGCTGATCACATTTCTTGTAGATTTAGGGTTCAACTAAGCCCTTCGCGTAGAGACGCGCGGACGCGATACAAACGCGATACGAACGCGGACGCATTCTACGCCTTAGCTAACTAACGCGTAGAATATCAACGATCTCAAATCTTTTCAAATTGGTTAAACTACCGATTCCTTTGCTCGAATCCGAATCCGCCTCTCGTATCTTCACCATCAATTACCTCTTCAATCGTGATTTACACCTCCATCAGTTATGTATACAATTCCTTGAATTCGAATACCAAGAGTAAGATATCTAGTTCTTTACAACTCTTTTCTCAATCTAGCCTCTTATCTAACACTGCCTTTGTTTTATTTGATAATAACAGATCTACACGTAACTTCATCAACTACCTAATTCTTTCATTCTCAATCTCCTCAACTGAATCTCGAATCCATCACATCAACTGCCTGACTGCTTCAATCTCATTCTCCTCAACTGAATCTCGGATCCTTCAATCCTTTTTTCCATACTTCGAAGAGTGTGAGCAATAGTTCCGATCCCAAGCTTCGTTGCTTCTCCTTTAGGTGTTGTCAAACGCAATGGAAGAAGAGTGCCCGCCGAGATATCTGACTTAACATTCCTAATGTGGGAGACCTAGTTGAAGTCTTGCGAGCAATCTTCTTCCATTGTATGGACACAGCTAATTGAGTTGTCTCCTAGTGATTGAAGAGGTATCATTCAGTCATGAATGCCATGTGGGCTTAACTTTTGACTCCTTCCCTTTAATTTCGTTTTTGTTCTATGAAAGCAGAGTCAAGTAGATAGATCTCAATACCTACACTGTTTTAAGCAATAGATTGTAGGGTTATATGAATGAAGCAGAAACATCAAAACGATAAAGGTACATAGTCTCATGGTTTATAATTTTTCACTCTGATACCTTCCTCATACACATATACTCAATCATTCTCAAGTCACGTTTGATTCCTGGGATCATAGAAACCTCATTCCATATTAGATCTTAAGGATCATCTAGTGGTCTGTTCATAATTGATCTCACCAAACCAGTAAGTTGTCTTGACTAAATCAAACTTTCACTGTAATGAGGTTGATTTTTTTGATTGGTACTTAGGATTTATATCGACTGGCTTACTAGCCCAATCTGTAAAAGTCAGTTGAATCGACCTAAACCCATTTCAAAAAACTCTCTCAAACAAATTTATAAACCTCCTGATCATCGTACGAATTTCGACTACAAAGTAGGGAGTATCATTGGACTTTGTGTTGTTGATAAGATCTGGGGAAGTATCTGGAAGAAAGTGATAAAAAACATAGTGAGCCCAATTCAGAAATTGACTATCGACCCCAGTATATAAAACAAAATATCCAGAGATAAACTCGATGATCCGAAGGAGAGAAATACTAACTTTTATATGAACCTACTTCATGATGTTGTTCTCATCAATTTGAATTTTGATTTGATCTCACCATATCGTTTCCTTTTTTCTATGAATGGACATATCAGGGTCAGTTGCAATTACCAGGTTATGGACTGATATGCAAAAACTGATTTTTATGAGTAAGATAAATCTATCATAGACATGTCCAAAACCCGATCTTCCTCTAGCCGTAGATATACAAAGAACCTGAAAAAAGCCAAACCCAAATACAAACCAAACCATTATAAGAGGAACGAATTCCGAGACTTTGTATTTTCCTCCCTTCGTCAACACCTGTCGGAAACCCTGGGTGTACCCAGTGACTGTCGAATTTATTTTTTGAAAAAAATTCCTTTGGAAGAGCGTAGTAAAAAACCCCGCATTCGTATCTCCTTTGGAAACTCGGTGGTCCTGGATGCTAACACTTGGAAGATACTACAAGTCAACCGCTTTAGGCCCTTCTCCGAAATGACTGAAGATAAAATGAAAGAATTAAGTTGGATCATTAAAACTCTTTATGCTCATACACTTGCACGTGGTGTAGTTCACGTTAATAAATCGGTAAAGGGCTTGAAAAATTGGGGTGATATGAGAGCAGCGGGCTATAGGCCAGGGTCAGACAAAGGGAAAACATTTGGTTTGTTCTTAATAATACTACACAAAAGTTTAAATCTTTACCCTTTTTAACTTCTATCAATTACCTCTTTTCATACTTCTAGGTGTCACAGCTCTAAATGCCCATACTGCAAAGTTTGAAGAGGCTATTATTAAGGATCAAGCCCGGATGCTTGAACTTGCCAGAATCAATGAAGTTCTTGCGGAATGGATGTCAACTTTGTGTTTACGGGCCTTTAAATCGAACCGAGATCTCGCCATCAAATACGAAGTCCCTTCTTTCTCTGATCTTACATGGGCTCAATCTCCAAATGCCAATGTTATAGCTTCAAGCATTGTAGTTACACGGGATGGGTTTAACAACAAACCACACCGGGATGGCGATGCGACCGAGTATTCTTATGGCCTTTTTGGAAAGATTGATCGTCTGACGGGGGAACTTCATTGGGTTACGCTTTCCGATTACCTTGGTGATATTATAGATGCATATTTCATACTAGATGAATACCACATTGAAGTCGCTCTATCCTCTTGTGACGGTTTCCTTGAGAGTATCTGGGCATCCAACGAACTTCATCATACCAGCACCTCAACCACCTATGATGAGGGTTGTATTCCAATCCGGCCTGAGGAATCCCCTATTACTCTATTTGGATCTTCGTTACAGATCAATAAGGCGTTGATTGGAAGGATTGATGGTCTACTTAAATTGAAGGATGGTAAGACCGAATCAGAATGGGAAGCCTACAAAACTAAAGTAGTCAAGTGTTATAATCAAGAAGTTGAACGTAAGATGAAGCCTTTCAATGTTTCTGTAACCCCTTGAAAACATCAAACAAAGTAGCCCTCTTCAAGACTCTCCCCTTTTTGTTGTTAAGCTTTTGCCAGCCTTTGAGTATCTCAATATTCTCAATCTCAATAAGAAACTCAAGATTATAATTTGGAATGATGTATGAAACGCAATGCAGAATCAACAATTGAAGGTCCGATTACATTGCTGTTTTGCTCTTTTTGAAACAACTCGAGTTTAGCATTTTGAGACTTATAAGCAACTTAAGATCTCCTTTTTGTTTGAGAGAGCAACTTGAATAGGACAACATCAAACTTCGAGCAGTAGGTGTAAAGTATGTGCTTTCAAGATCAGAAACTACATGATTTAGCCAAAGTTGAGCTAAAACTCAGGTTAAGACTCAAATAATTCGAATTAGTTTGTAGATAATTCCTCCATGAAACTGACAATCCAAATTTCAAGACACATGACAGTCTTGAGCCGTATGTGTCACTCTACCATTATTGTCAGTCTTTATCAGTTTCCTCATCCGGTATGGTCAACCATCATGATTAACTTCCTTCACCTCAGATTCAACTGAACTCTACTCAAACTGTCCTTTGAATTTAGAACCCTGGTATAGGAAAACTCAGCTACAAACCCAGGAATTTGCTCAGCCAACTCCGATGGGTGCTTCAACTTGCAACAACCAAATACAATGCTGAGTGGATGATTTTCCTTCTTCTTCTTTGATCAGTTTCAATACTCAAGTTAACCTAAACACACTTGGGGACACTTCATCAGCTTAATAGACCTCAACTCAGCTTCAAACACAGCTGGTCACCCTACCGCTTCTGACTTTCATCAACCTCATTTGAACCTCAATGTTTTTTTAGCCCCGTAGTCTCTCAACATTAACTGATCAAATCTATCCTATCAAGTTGATCTACCTTTCTGTATATAAAACCATCCATGGATATCAATCAAGCCCACCGTAGTATAATTCACCATCCTGTTATCATCCAATTGGCTATCATGAAGTTTACAATCCTATCACCACGAAATCATGATTTTAATTCTATCTTATATTCTCCAATCATTCAATGATCCCTTTCACATTCTACATAATCCAATTGAATTCATCATTAATATTTGGCTATAAATCCTGGAGGAAGCAATTCTTAATCGCTTTGACTAGCTTCTAACCATCATTTGCATATACATACATAAGAAGTCAATCTCAATTGTATCTCTAGTAAGTCAAAATGTTATAACTAATCGAATTTAGGCATGAATTGAGTGAGTTTTTTCAATATTTCTGATCACTCTGAGTGAGCTTTCCATCCATTTTTTATTCTCATAATTGCCAAAGAGATTGATCATCTAACTCTTTAATTTTCACTATCAGTTTCTTCTGCTCAATCCTTTGATTTGTAGTAATGTTTGGTCCATCAATGTGAGGGAACCCAAAAGTTGGAAAAAGTCATCATAGGTTCATCTCGTTCATAGCTTGTTCTAATATCAGCCACTCTCAAATTATTGATCCCTTTCATCATCTTAGGCATGAATCACACGGGTAGCTGGCCAAGTTCTTTACATATGTTTGATCATCCTTCAGGCCTTTGATCTAATCAGAACAAAGGGATCTCTCAAATGGGGAACTCCCATCAAATTTTCAATCTTTAGTATTTTAGTGATCATCATTCCAGGGTATGTGGATATTTTCTATGTGCTCTGCATCTACCTTCAATCAATCCGTCATGACTTACTTTTCGAGTGTGCCTCAAGATTCTAGCAAACCTCAATCTTTTGGTGTGCAGTTCCATTGTGGTGATCATGAGAAGGTTCTTGAACATATCCATGTTCCTAAAAATCACACTACTCAATCTCGTGAGTCATCATTTTCGATTGCACTAAAAGACCCCAGCTGTCACATGCTGACTGTCTGCTGTTGACTGGTAGATGCTACCGATACCAAAATTCGAGCCTCTGAGCAGGATGATAGCCAAACCAACGACCATGGTGAAACTCTCAACTGCATCTTGATTATTTTGCGCCTTCCGTTGACTATGCTCCTATCAATTCTTTAACAAAAGCCTTGGTAGAGTTAGCTAATAAGGATAAGTCCAATCTTCTCGAGAAGAGTGAAATGAGCGGGCAGACGGAGAAAGAAGAAGAGGATCAGTTTATTTTGGAGGTTATCAAATTCGTGAGGAATGATATCTCTCTTACTCCAGGTACCTCGTGGTTTTATCAGATTCTTTCAAGCTTTCTCATCAAACCCTTTTGATCATAGATATGTTCCAAAATTTGGTTTAGGAAACTTCAGAACTAATCAGTGCATATCTCATTTTTCACTTCACACTTTGTAGAACTATCCGAGCAACCAAGTAGATCCTCAGGGATCCATGTCTCAAAGTTTCAGAAAAAATGAGGCCAATGGAAAAAACTTTCTCTGAATGTGCTGTTCCATGATTCAATACTCTTGTGATGGTTTCGCCTTTGCCCCACTTGTAATGTTACAGTTCCCTCTAGGAGCGGGTTTTTTGTTGTGGAACTATCCCTCAACAGGAAATGTTTGCTGCTTTGGAGAACCTACTTTATGATATATTTACATGCTACGAACTGAAAATAAGACCCCTCATCGTCCAGAATTGTCAGCACTCAAGCTCAATCTTAACTGACATATTTCCAATTCGAGATATCAGTTCTTCATAAAACTTGGTTAACTTTCAACTGCTTCAACTGATTCATAGACACTTGATCAAGTATTCAAAATGGCCAGAGAAGAGAACGGTTATACAGGTTCGTTCAGGTTCAAACATCTTGTGACCCCTTTCACAAGAGCCTCATCCTAGGCTGATCTGTGTTCTTTTGTTGTGGCATTTGGTTAGTCTATCTTTCCTTTATTAAACGCTCTTTGTCCACGTCTAAGGATGTTCAAAGGCGCTCATTTCAAGCTGTCCACTTTGGTGGGTCTTGGTTTGCTCTATCCAGCTTGATTATAACGTCTACATATTCAGACGGATTCATTCCTTGTCTGTCAATACTTCCTACTTACATTTCCTCCTGGTGCTGGACTCCAGTCGTATCTCCATATAATATTTCTTTACATACTTGAATTCTATTTCTCTACATTTTCACACTTCATACTCTTATATATTTGTGCTGGACACCCCACATCAAAATTATCACTCCAGCACCTTCCTTCAGCACTTCCTCCTACATCTGAAACCATCTACAATCTCCGTAATTTTTCAATCCATCAAACCCATAGACTCAAATATACAAGCTGGTCTTACCAAGTCTATAACCAGATATCAATAGATCTCAGATCAATTCTGCCTATATATCTCATTCAATAACTCCTACGGTCAGGTAATTCTTATATCAACCGCAAATCAATCTCGAATTCTTGTTCCTTCATCCAGGATGCCAGAGACTCGAAGTCAGAAGAGGAAGGCCGAGCTAGATGCAGAGGCAGCCAATAGGGGAAAAAGTAAGTCTTTTTTACTTTGCTAGCTTGGAAAAACTCCATTCTGTGGAAGAGAGGTAGAAAGTTAATGTTAATCCAATGGATGTTATGCTTGAAGCATATGGCAGACAAGACCAGGGACTATCCGAAGCGACTATGAGATTTACTCTCTTAGAGGATGGGGTTTCTCTGACTACATTGCAAGGTTTAAGTCTTCAAGACCTTCAAGGTCTTTATCAATCGCGAATCACCAAAGCAAAGGTATCAAAAACAAATTCAAGGGAAGCAGATACATCAAAGCCGAACTCTAAGGTACAACAATCCAATTCAAGGAAGCGAACTTACTGCACTTGGAACTCAAGAGCTAGACGAAGCGCAACAACTCCTAGCAGTTATTCACAATACTATAAGATGAGCAAGGAGGAGCTCATGGAACTATTGGAGCCGTTTGAGCTTGATAGAGCCAACCTCAATAATTCGGCTCTTGCAAAACTGTGCTGTCTGTACCATTCCGAAATCACTGGTGAGCACTTGTTTCCATTTCTCTTTCTCTCCTTGGCTGTTTCATTTGTTTCATTTATGTTTTGGTTTGCTTGGTTCTGACAGCGTTTTCTTACCACTTCCCTAATTGAAAGCTTCAAAAAATCAAAACCCCAATCAGGAACCAACATCTTCGTCTTTACCGTTGCAAAATTTACCCGAGGACCATGAGTTAGCTATTGATCATGAGAACCCCCGCTACCCAAAACACGTCCACCAAAGCTTGCAACCTCGTAGTCTTTCTTCAGCACTTGAAACACAGCACATAACCGGACCTTCAACAACTCACCTTCCCGAAATCAGCACTTTGGGAGGAGATTCTCACACCCCCAATGCTCGAAATGACCTGCTTGAGGGACACGAGCAGCTTGGTAGTGGTGTTGGCCCTAAGGACCAAGGTAGGCGTGTTATTGCGTATATATTATACAGATCTTTCTTTTTGTTTAAAACTCCCACTGATACACTAAACTCATTTTAATTTCTGAAGTTGGTAGAAAAGCACCACAAAAGACACTATCCCAAGCCAACTCAGAGGATGGTGATCAATCGCCAACTCCATCATCCCGTCGCTCATCCAACGCCCCATATATAATCCCATCATCTCGTCGCTCATCCGATACCCTATCTATAATTCCGACATCTCGTCGCTCATTCAACACCCGAGGTATCATTCCATCTTCGTCTTGCCTTGATCACTTTGAATTCCCTATTATAACCGAAGAAGAAAGTCATGTTACACATTTACAAAACAACAAGGATCGGTCTGATCCAGATGATGAGCCATCTTGGGAAGAAGACTCTAATGCTTCCCCCAATTTCAAACCTCATCGACGCGCCTCCCTCACACACCAAAGCCGTTTCAAGAAAACATCAGCAAAAACCAATCACGGAGTCAAGGCAACGAATTCCGAGCATCATACATCTACCCGAAACAAGGGAAAACAGAGGGCAATTCAAAATCATTCATCACCTAGAGCTTCGTATATCACATCTGATCAAGAAGGTTCTTCCCCGGAAACTTCACCACACCATCCATCCCGTTCCAACAAAGGAAAACAAAGAGCAAGAGATGATTTTGCCATATCACCATCAAGGCGAGACCCTACGCCAAGCCCAACTGTTCCTAACCTACATACAGGTGTTTCTTCCTCTAGAAGATCTCCATTGGGTTTCACAGGCCCAGGGAGCAATAACAGAGATTCCAATGAACGTAAGTCAAGATGATTTTTTGACTGTTGAGCCCCAAAGTTGATCATACTTCCAATCTAGGAGATCACTTTCAACATCAGTCAACACCTGTCTTTCCCCGTAGACATAGTGTTCGTTTGGACACCCATTCCACAACAACAAATATTGAAATCAAGAATCGATTAGTTGACTTGGAGCGCAAGGTGACCTTTCTTCAGGCTAACACTGGGGATAGGGACATGGATCTTGAGAGATTAACTACAGAGGTTGAAAAACTGCGAGAGAGGATGGATACCACTCTAAGGAATGCGAATATATCTTTAAGAAACGCCCGTCGGAACCAAAGTGACCAGGTGAACGAGGACGAGCAACCACTTGAAAATGAGGAAAATAATCAGGCAGGTTCACCAGAGCCTGAGGGAACCCCCCAAGCCAAGAAGGCTGTACTTCGTGTCAGTTTCTCAATCTTTGATACCTCCCGGTATCTATTTCTGTTAGTCCAACTTCCCACTTAATTACCTGATACTCATCCTATCTTAATACAGGGTCTTGCACGATTTCATCTCAAAGTTCTATATGGCCAGCGTAAAAGTGTGAAAACTATGCCAGACGCCGCTCCTCCCGAACATCGTTCAATGTGGCTACGTAAATCCATGCGACAGATGTTGAACATGGACCTTGAACATATGGATGCTGAATTAGATGAGCCCAACTCGGACGATCCACAATTTCCATATGAAGGTGGGCCAGGAAGCCAGTCCGCAAGCACTCAAGTTATTAGGATTATCTGGGTAATGATGCAAGGTGTAAAGATGGGGTCATATCGACTCAATTTTGATGAATCAATCAATTCAAAAGAAAACACATTTCTACTGGAATTTGCAACTGCAAGCTTCATCAAGCTGGTCGAATGTGGCGAGTACAAAGGCATAACGCCTGGAGATATCCGCCCAGACGTGATTTTTGATCTCATGAAAAAGCATGCTAAAGACAGGCTGAGAAGAATGTAAGCATACTTTTAGGAAAGCCAAGAAATCTCTGTAATCTGACCTCTTTGATTGATTGGTATCTTCTTTCAAGCTGGCGTGAGCAACATACCTGGACTCCTGAGAGGCGAGAAGCACGAAATAAGCGGCAGTTGCGTGTAGCTCGTGCAAGAACGGTATGTATCTCTAATTCAAGTCTTACCAAAAACCTGTACACCATGTAAGCACTGGTTACTGATAAGATGCTCATATGTACTGTAGCTCAAAGAGGACAGGCTCGATGTGGTGGGCTCAAACAAGTCTTTGTGGCNGGCCTCTCGATCCATGTGTCGCAGGTTGTTGTAGCGATGACGAGACGGATCAAGAGGAATCCACAGCTTCAGGATTAAAAGTCTGCAATATCCGTCGATATAGGTGGCGTTCGACTCGTTTGAATTATATTCTTGATAAGATTGATGAGTATCGAGATAAGAAGTCAAGAAGTAGCCCAGGAAGTACACCAGGTGGAAACCCTTATCGCAGGCGTGTTCGAAGTGAGGACAACTCACTTAATCCTTCTGCTCCCCCAGTACAGCTTCCGCTTGACTGTTATGATGTCGACTGGTATGAAAGCCTCCAGCAGGAGGAGAAGGAAGATTTACAGGCACTTCCTTCACTTGGACTGTCCCAGTACGCTCGCATATTGAAACAGCTTTGTAAGTCGGGTTAAAATGTATCAGACAACATCTAGTGTAGATATTGCATATATTTGTATATAGACTTTCCTCAGAATACACATTCTTCTTCAGGAAGAAAGTTATCGTCTGGATTAATTATATGAAAGGTTATGATTTGCATATTTTCATGACCATCTTCACAATCAGAGGTGATGTGTTCATGATCAGTTGGTATGACAACACTTCAAAGACATCTAGATATCCCTTTTTAGCATATTCCACTTCTCCAAATATGTTAGCTATGTTGAACTCAGGTGTACAAAAGACACAGTGCACTTCATCCCAGCTCTCAACAGATTAGAAAAATGAAGATAAGTTATCCAAATTGGAAAAGCTTCAATGTTTCTCACGAAGAACATCAGAAAGTTGATTACCAGTCATTGATGATACCAGCAGCCCTTCAAGCCTGTCCAATGTTTGATTTTGAAGTCTGCTATGGGCCAATTGCTCTTAGACCAGTAGGTCAAACAGGTTACTTGTTAACCTCACACAGGTGGCAAAACCTGCTCCTAACCTTGAACCCCAGAGGGGAGTCAAGACTGAGGATACCAGAGCAAAGGAACCCCCTTACAAATCATCCTCAATGACAAGGCCCATTCTCAGCCAAGCACCTGTCAAAAGTGTAAGTTAATGGTATGATCAAAAGGGGATCTAATCACTATTTCAATGTGCCCTGTGATCCAGATGGGACTCTTTCAGATTGTGGCAATCATAATACAGTCACAGTTACAGATGCCAGTAGCAACTTTTACTGGGTTCTTTTGGAAGCTTGCTGATACTCAGATGATGTGGGTCCCTCATTGTTGGTCCAAGCATGTACTATGGCTTCTGCTAAGAAGAAAAATCAGGGCATTCAAATACAATGACACAGTATCCTAGGCACTCTTCTCTTCAATGTGCAATGTAGGGAAACACTCTGGAGAGCCTGAATGTATGTGACAGTTTCTGTCCTGCTCAGCCATTATTCTAGGGTTCAGTTTGACAAATTGAAACCCAAATGGTGCAGACAGGCTGGTAAATTTCTTTCATTTGACTTGAAAATTATCCCCACTTTGAAAAAAATTCCCCTAGGAAAAATGGAATTTTTTTGTAGTGTTTGACCATTGAGAGCCAATCACGATACCGGCAAATTTGTATCCAGCGTGAGATCTT